>QANW01008327.1:24563-96448 GCA_003254865.1 Dryas drummondii | reverse complement strand
ATCGATAGGGATTCTCAACTGAAAATAGGGGTATAGTTATAGTCCTTTTGCTCTAATTTTCCCTAAACAAAAATACCTAAGTTATATATATATATATATTTTTTTGTATTATTAACACTNCAGACATGACGGAATGTACTTGATTGAGTCATTTGAAAAATTATAGTCCTTAATTGAATCAAAGTGAAATCGGGATTCTCAACTGAAAATAGGGGTATAGTTATAGTCCTTTTGCTCTAATTTTCCCTAAACAAAAATACCTAAGTTATATATATATATATATTTTTTTGTATGTATTAACACTAAATAGATAATTTCTCTAGTTCGTCTAGATCAAAACCAAGCAAATAGAACATGCATACACAAACTATGACACAACAAAAGTTTAGAAATTAAATATAGTACATGGTGTCATCTAGAACGGAAGACGTCATGGTTGACATGGATATGTACTACAGGAATAGCATGCTGATATGCACATAAAGAGAAAATAGTCACTATAGGAAGACAAACTGACTATTGTCAAATAGGCACAAGCATATCAAATATAGATGTTATTAGTTAAAGTTGTAGATATCGTCTCTAAAATGCATCGATCTTGTTGTAATGTAATCTCTAAAATAAAAATAAAATTGAAAATACACACGAATTCAATTAAGAATCATCATCTTATATCATCAAAGTATACCACCAAATGATAACCAAATAAACAGAATAGAGTAAGGAGAGGAAAGTAAGAGAAAATGCAAACTTTGAAATGCTCTCTCCAATGGAATGTCTTCCGGGTTTTCATTACCTGGCTTCTTTTTCCATTTCCTCTTTGCTCTGCTCTTTTTTATTTGAATCTCAATAAGACAAAATCTCATCCTTAAACAATTGAAACAAAACCATTTTTTCTAGAGATCTTTGTCTATAACTCACTCATCCTTTCAACCAAGTTCTTGCACTCAAAAGAGTACGTGTATGGTTTTATATATTTTTATCATTTTTTCCAGTCTCATTTAGTAACTCTATACATGCCCACTAAAGCAAGCAGCAAAAGCAAAATATATTAGAAAACTATGAGAACCCATACAGAGCAAAGTGAAATCTAGAGCAAAAATGAGTATGCTCTTTTATAGTGTAGCGGCAAAAACCAAGTAAATAGAGGTCGGATACCCAACATAGAGGTCAAATACCCAGAAATATCAGCGTGGAGAGAACTTGAGTAATCCAAGTAAATACCCAAGTAATCCAACAAATATGGTATTGTATGTGACAGTCTTAAGTACACAATTTGTTAAAGATAAATAAAAAAATTAATTAAAAAGTAAATCATCCATGCAAACCAAATCACAAACTACCCAATTGAACTTGATAATTGTAGAAACCAAAATAAAAAAGCCAAAATGAGAAAGGCAAATTCAACTGCAGGAACCTACTTCTTGAATGGAGAAAATTTAACGAACGCAAAACAACAAAATCACTCCCGAAATCGCATAGATTGAACTCCCCCAATTGGTAAAAAATACACACCTAGAAAGAATTTCAATTTCTACTGTGTGTAGTCAATAAAAAAGAAGAAAAATAAAAGGAGAGAACCTCGGTTTGAATTCCACGTTTGGCTTCAGGTCTCTGTGATCCACGCTGGTTTGATTTGAATGTTGCCAATGTTTAGAAAGTGAAAGCAATGGAAGAGCGTTGAGAGGTCAGAGGTGTATTCTACCTTCTTGGCCCAACTCTTCCCCACATCGTTTGGCCATTCTTTCTTTTTTCCCGAACTCCTCCCCACGTCGCCTATTTTTTGTTTGTTTTTTTGTATTATGCGTTCAAGGCGTGGTCTCATTGGTTTTTATTTTTAGGAGGGTGTATTAAATCTTGACTTTTAAAAACTTTAAATAATCTCATAAGTTTTTACCTTTTCGTCCTTAGTTAATAAAGGGTAGTTTTGGATTATTTAAAAATTGAACCTTACTTTCCCTTTTCCCTTTATTTATATAGATACAAGAACTAAATGTGACTGAAAAACTACAATATAATTTCTCATCCCAAATCATTTTATTAAAATCAAACAAATTTGCACCAATAATTGAATTTGAAAAATTATATAGCAATGTTGTAATGAGTTTTTGTTCTTCATTTATAAATCAATCCAGACGTAATAAGATTGAGAAAATAGGAATGCTAAAAATCTTAGGAGGATTATGGGGACTGTTTAAAATCATTTGGACAATTATCTATGTCACGTTGTCGTGAGTCAAACGTTCCTCATGTATTCTTCAACGGTAATAAGATTAGAAGGAATATTTTAACCCACGTGGTTCATTTTCAGTAACCATGTTATCTACAACACTTGGGGACCTTCATTGCAAGATTAAGATTTTATATATGGATTTGACAGGAATATTTATGAACTCACACAATTCAATGAAGACACAATAATATTTCTTTGTCATCTGGTGGAAGGTTAATTGTAGTCGTCAACTTAAGGAACATGGGGTGGACAATGTGATATAGCACATTGGCTTCCATCCATAGTATATAGATAGTCGCTAGCTTAATGACGATGAGATCACCAATGTGATATATCACATTGATTTGCAACTACACTGTCAATAAAGTTGCCAGCTTAAGGAGTATGAGGTCAACAATGTGATATAGCACATTGGGTTCCTTCTATACTCTAAATATAGTAGCCATTGCAGTGAATACGTGGTTGCCAACCGTAGTGAGTGTTTGATAACGTTCTATGTTGGCCCTTGGAGCCGCTATGAACGAAAACATGTGTAAGTTTGCATACATTAGAATGTACGTTTCATGGGTTCGTAGACTAAAAAAGCGACGAGCTTGAAAATGTAAATCCAAATAATGCTTAAGACGTCCATAAAATAACAAGAATCGGTACATTGGCTACAGAACATAGTCCCAACAAAACACAACGTGCCCACAGTTTATGAAGAAGGTCGAACTGAGCCTTGCTAAGTGAAGCAAAACTAAAAAGAAAATACCCCGCCATAGCTAACACATTAAAAAAACAGCCATGAACGATATGAAAAAAGACGACAGTACTGTCAAACAATAGAATAAGTAAACACTTGTTAAAAGGGATACGTCACTGCACAAAGATCTGAGAGAAGTGGTTGCGATCATGGAATTGCAGTACGAGTAGCTTTGACTGCTTCATGTGCCTTTGATGGCATCAACGTGTCTCACTGCTCATCTGGTTGGATAGTCTTTAAATATGATCTTTGTACATCATCACATAAAAGTTAAGTATTAGCCATCCAAGTGAAAAACCTTATTTAGGTTTTTTGAAAACACGTGTAGACGTGGTACACAAGTTGGAACAAACCTAAAAAGCTTAAAACCAAAATCGTAGTGGGTTTTCTTCAACCAGCCATACACCGGTGTTTCTTTCCACTCTAGGAGCACTGCTTCCTCTTCAACCCGGATCTTCTCCTCCGTCATTTGGAGCTTCCTCTTACATGATGCGATCTTGTCAATGCGAATCATGTGAAAAGTCTCCTCGGCATGTGCGTTCTATCACTCAACTGAAAAAAGGCTCTTCGCATCAGCTAATTGGGATTTGATGAAAGACACCTTGTTACTCCAATGATTAGCCCTTTCCTCGTACCACTCGAGAACAATAGCATCATGTATTGTTTGCTCTACGGCAAACTGATCTCCGGATTGAACGGAGCCGTCACTCAGATATACGTGATTGGACTCCATGGAGCGTATCGAAGCATGCGACCTAGGTGAATTTGTCGACGACACATGGTGGAGGAGATGCATATGGAGAGTCGTCCATATACAGTGGTGGAGGAGATGGATCTTCACTTGCCATGGGATCTGGATACAGGGACCTAGGCACTAACTTGTGGTTTGCCTATCTTACAAGCAAATTTCATTTATATAATGGAAATGAATTAAGTACACAGATTTATTTACGACATTTGCGTGCTTTGAATGTCATTAATATTGGTAGGTGCAAGTACCATTTTGGGTTACTTGCTATTTCACCGTCTGTCCTACTCACCTTGCTTGAATGTCTGAGGTCCTTCAGCCAACTCATAATACCAAGTGTACTGGTAGTGAACTTCCCCATACGGTTTCTTGCATGTGATGTAGCCATGGTGGTTGGGAGGCGAAAAGCAGGATGTGTGATGTATTTGTAACCACTGTTAACTACACCTTTATATGTAATATTAATCATCTCACTAGATTTGCCGTACCATGGAGATCTTCATGCTTATCAACTCAATTCATGCATCCTGCATAATTGACACTGGAAGGCGTGTAAGGTAGATGGAGAAATAAATGTATGGCTTGATTTGCGCATTTCTCCCAAGTTGGATCACACACACTCCCACTATTTGTATTAATCCTTATTTTACAGAACATATGGATTAACCAACAATTTTTTAAGTTATTGAAATCGACATTGTAGGGGAGACTGATCATATACATTCGTAGTGCTCCAATCATATTAGCTGGAAATTATAATTCTTAAATGATTGCATATTACAAGTTTCTTAACGATGCAAATACTGTTAAATGGACTACAATTGTGTGATATTTTTACTAAATAAATAAGTTAAGAGTGTAACATTGATGACCCGTCATGCATGGAGTGCTTCACATACATGGTGGGTTTGGGGATTTATGTTCTTGAGTAGCCTTTCTAGTTGGGTCACTTATAATCGTAATAATAATAAAAAAAAATACTAAAGCCGAAGTTCATATACTGCCCGTAGAACAATCTCACATTGGCACAATAGAGGATCTAGACTGCTTTTGTGAGACCCGGAAATTTTCAAATTTATTTTGGGGTTTTTCCTTATTTTCTAAAAATTTTTATAGAATTTATTTATCGAAAAATCTAATTTTTTCACCTCGAGTTTTAATTGTTTGACCAACTTTGACTAGGGTTTTGACCCAAGTTAGAACTTTTATTCACGAACCCAACGGAGCAAGTCTCGTATTATTTCGAGTCCGGAATATTATTTTATGAATTTTCCATATTTTCTTTTTCTTTAAAGCATTTTATTTTTGTTTGTGGAGCTTGAAATTTTTGAAATTTTTCTAAAGGGCAAATTGGTAATTTGACCTCATAGTTAATTAGTACTAGTCAATACGGGTCCGTAGTATTTTTTGGGGTATTTTTCTGAGTCCCAAGCTATTTTTAATTAATTTTTGAATTTGAGGAATATAGGAAAAAAGAAAATAAAATAGGAAATAACCAGATGGCAGCAAGATCTGATGGCTGCATGTGCAGCCAAGTGTTAGTGTACATGTCACGTGTCACTTCCCCATTGGCACATTTTGTGACGGTTGACTTGAGTCAACCCAATCAACTCGGATGAGTCAACCGAGTTGACTCACTTTCTCTCCCTATAAATAGTGACGCAACTCAGCTGGTCTTCATCCCATTTCAGCCGCACGCTTCCCAAGAGAGAGCTTCTCTCTCCTCTCTCCTCCTTTTTCTCTCTTGTTTTGAGTTTATCTTGAGTTCTGGAGCTCCGATCGACGATCCGATTTCGCCTACGCGATCGTGGCGATGAGCTCTTCAATTCTAGTAGTGTGAAGGCTATGTTTTGGTGGAGTTTAAAAAAAATCATTTCTAAGCTCCATAGGTAATTTCTTGATCCCTGTCGAATTTCTGTTAAAATTTTGTTAAATTAATCTCTTGTTAATTAGGATATTTTAATCTTATTACTTAGCAAGTCTAGTAGTACCGAGACTCTGCCCGTGGGAAGTCTTCAATAGATATACCCTTAACCCAGCTTATTTAATCTGCAGTTATTTAAGTTGTGATTATATACGGAACGCCGTTTAACTGTTGTTATCAAATGAACTTAATAAATATTGAGGCCATATCAGTGGTAACTAAATATCGTGATGACTAAGGTTAGTCCATGAGCATACATGCGTTGGGTACTGAGCCAGAGCTCCCTCAGTTTCCCCATGCACTGACCTGGTCACGTTGTAGGTTCATATTTGATCAACCTCCTTGACAATAAATTAAAATAGATATAGAAACCACACGGTCTGACATGACTGTTTGCCTCGGGGTGCAAGGTCATGTCGGATTAAGAATTCAGAGAAGCCTAGCAGTTACGCTAGTGCCAAACCACTGAATTATACTTGGTCTTAACAGACAAGATCATCGATTTACGTGAATACCGTTTTTAACACCAGTTGTTGTCAAACTAGGAACTCCAGTTACCTAAAAGAGATCGTTGCAGCGTGGTAAATTATGATTTGTACTCGAGAACAGACAAAAGCTTTGGACGCTAGATAGGGGGACAACACACTCTGACTAGTGGATTTCCTGCATGTATTATATAATAAATACTATGTGATAAAGATGCATGTTTTTTATTGGCATATCTGCTTGGTTTTATGATGATGAGAATGATGACTGTTATGCATATTCTCGTGAGATTGTTATTGTGCTTGACTTGAGAGTGAAAGGTCTCTTACGGTAGACCCTAGGTTTCGATCCCCAAAACCTCATGAGGGGTTGTACGGATGGACTGGTCGATTGTCCTTCTTGGGAGGCCAGTCTAGGCGGTATAACCATGAAATGGCCACTTTCGCTACCCTGTCCCGGTCAAATGACTACAAGACTTTGTTATGTTTTTGTAAAAGAGTAGTTAGCCCTAACGGCTGGTCAACAGGTATGATACTGAACTTGGGCCCAAAAAACTGTATTTTGAAAATTGTATGAGCATGTTACTAGTTTTACAAAGCTTGACAACTGGTTTGTGTTGTGCATTTGATTTTAAATTATCTCAAACTATTTTTCAAACCTAGCAGGGAGTTCCTTGAGGGGGAGCAATGAACGTATGTGATGCTTACCCCTACATTGTTGTTTTTCTCCCTCTTAGGTGCTGCGCGTGTGAACTTTGACGGCCTCGATTGAGGGGTGGTGGTGCGGTCTCGAGCTTGTCAACTTCTGTGTTCCTGTTTAGTCAGTATATTTCCTTGGGCAGGTCCTTGGTATCCTTTTACTATCTTTATATACCCTTGGTCATATCCTGTATATACACTAAGTCCTTGGGTTGTCTACTTTTGAATTATCGAGTTTGTATAAACAGTTTCTTTGAAGTTACTCTAAACATTAGTAGCTCCGAGGGTTGGTTCAATTATGAATTAATTATTTCTATATTTTTCCGCTGCAAACTCAAGAACTCTGATCCAATCCATTTTACTAAATCAAAAGGCTTAACTTATTTTGTGAATATTTGGGATTATAACACCGGAGGATTGGTTGATGTAGTCTCAGGTATTCTCAAGATAGGTGCCTCTGTTACGTACCCAGGTTTTGGGGCGTGACAGCTTTGTGGCAGATAAAGTGAACGCAATGCTATACATGGACAATGCTGCAATGGTAGTTTTGGTGGAATATATGGTACACACTTAAAGCTCTGCAACACCATTAAAAATAATATACCCAAAAGTGCACTTCAGGTATTGCTAACCCAGTAAAATACACATAGCTACTGAAATATAATGACCCACGAAACTTAATTACACATAAATAACGCAAAATATATGGCCCTTCGTAGTTCAGTACACACCTTGATATTTAAACTTTTCTACCCACATGAAAACAACTACTCGAGAAGATGGATCGCAAAAGGTATGGCCTAACAAACCAGTGTCTTCAACCACCACGCAAAAGGTATCGAACTATCTATCGAGTTTGATACATACCAAAATATACTGCTACTACGTACCATACAAAACACTAAAGTTCATTTTATAAACATCCATCCTGACCCACTTAACAGACAAACGCAACACTAACAATAGATATGATGTAATAGCACGCTTGGTAATCAGTTGGATGACTGCGGTCTCCATAAACCATTCATTCGGCAGTGCCTGAAGTAATGGCCTCCCACATAAATTTTTTCTCAGGCTGCACAACTGCCATGTAGTCCATGACATAGGCAAGAATGGTGCGTTAAGTTACCATCATTCGGTAATATTATGTGAAATGGGTGGGCGGAGAAATACGCCAGAAAAAACTAAATTAAAAAACCAAACCAATATATAAAATTAGACCAAAAAAAAAAAGGTTCACCACTTTGATTACCTGAAAATTGAAAACTCATGCTTGAACTCGAGGTCCAGAATTGCCTTGTACTGAGGGGAGTTCTGGAAGTCATATATAACCGCAATCTTGCAGCAAATGTGCCTCTCTCGGGCCTTGTACAGCTCTTGCCTCAGAACCAATAGCCTTTCGCGTGCGTTGACATGTAAGGTGTGTCTCATCGTCTTCTCAGCAAGCAGTTTGTTGGTCTCCATTAGTGTTTCCTCCAACTTCGCCTCAAGCTTTGAGTAAATGATGCTCTAGTGGGTTGTCCTCCCTTCAAGCCAAGCAATACATTCTTGTTTTGCCTCAATTTTAGCCTATTGGTCGTCGGAGTCGGAGCTTGTGAGAACCCGTATTTTTTAAAGATTTATTTTAAATATTTTGAGAATTTATTTTGATCATTTTGGGAAATTATTTGGAAAATAAAAAAATTTTGGTTTAATTTTTAATTTTTGTTTTAAATTGGGCTTGACTCAAAATTAACTTTTAAAATTATTGGGCTTTTGATTTTGGCTTTGAGCTTGTTAGGAAGGTCTCGAGTCCACGAGTTCGTAGAAGCGAAGCGTACGTCTAACGAAGTTAAGGATTAGGTTTTACGGACGTTCAAAGTGAGGGGCATTTTTTTAATTTTGTATCAATGGGTTTTTAAACCCAAAATCAGTTTTTCTTTTTTTAAAACTCACTCTCTCTCTTTCTCTCTCCTCGATTTTCCCTCTTCTTTCTCTCTCCAATCGCTCTCTCCTCTCACTTTGATTCTCAGCTGTCCGACGACAGTTGGCGGCAAGGCCAGCGGGAAAAGATCGTCTCCCTCTCCTCTTCCTCCCAGTGGCAACTTTGAACCTTGAACCCAGCAGCTCTGGCGAAACCAACGCGAGACAAAACCGATGGCTACGCCGGCAATCTCACTTCTCCAACCAAATCGTAGCGTCGGACCACCTGGGTCATCCTTCCCTCATCACGGAGAGTTCATCCATGGGTTTTTCTTGCTTCGACGACCTCTCACGAAGGCGAATCGAAGCTCCATGATCGGCGGCTTCTCCTGTCAGTTTATGGTTTTTCCGTCAAGTGAGGAACCTAAATTGATCTTCTCTTTCTCCTCTACATGTTGGTCAGTTCTGTTTTGTGCAAAAATTAGTAGAACAAAAACCTTAAAATGGAACCTACGACCACCGTGAGCTCCACCGTGCTTGGTGACTGGTTTGGGCTTCCTTCCTTCGATTTATTATCTCATTTGATGATTGTGTGATGATTTTGGGCTTGGTTTTCTTTGAAATTCTTTGTCTAAGTATTGTTCCGCCACTGCCACCGCCAGCTCCACTACTGGTGGCGACGGATTGGTGATTGTTCGTCTCAATTCTCTCAAATCGTTCATTCTAAAGACCATTTCCAGGCTTGGTTACGTTTTAGGTGAGTGTTTGTGTATTGTTTGGGGCCGGACAACCACCGTGCGTGGTGTTGCCATCCATTTCGGCTGTTGAACGGCCAATTTGTGAAACTGAATTTTATTTGATTGGTTGTGTGGTCTTAACAGGTACTCGGGCTTGAGAATTCTATGTTTGATGTCCTTATGCTGCCGGATTAGGAATCCGAGCGTGTTGTCGTTCAAGGGCATTTCGGTCTTCTTACGTGGTTGTACTGTGAGTGAAATTAAATAGTTTGCTTGTTTGCTTGGTTGTTTATATACATTGTTTGCTAGGATTTGGTAAAGTTTAGGCTTGAATCATGAAAGTGGAAATGATGGTGATTATGCTTTGAGGTTATTAATGAAGATGTGAATGATTGAGATTGAAGTTAAAGTTAATAGTTGACAATTATGCAATTGATTTTCCAGAATCATTATTGGTGAGATTTGATGTGAATACGAGGAATTATGATTATTTTGATGTTTGGATCATTGGTGAATGAAATATTATGTGATTGAATAATTATTATTTATGCTTTGATGTTATTATGGATTATTATTGAGTATGAAAATTGAGGAATTATTGAGGATAATTTGTTAGGTCTTTTCACTCATACGAGCTCGGGTTGTTTGTTGAATGACTCGATGTACCATGAACGTGGTGCAGTGTGGTAGTTGTTTTGCAGGTTAAGCATGTTGAAGAGGCAGTGGGGAGAAGACGAGACAGTGTGACCCATTTTGATTTGTGTAATTGTTTTTATACAATGATCTTACATAAATGTTTTTGGGCTCACACTCTGATTTATTAAATGTATTTATTTATTATGTTAAGTGCATGACTCATTAGAAAGAGAAAACATGTTTAAATGTTTCATGTTTCAGTGTTTTAATGGGTCCGAGGTTCAGAGTGTTACAGAGCTTGATTCAGGAAGAAAGCCGTGGTTGGAACCGGTTGATTGTGGCGTTTTCCGGGCCACTGGAGACCTGGGTGGGGATCACCAAGTTGAAAAAGGGTGTGTATTGGGAATATTGATAGACGCAGATGGTGACTTAGTGGAGTCCATAATTGATTGATGCTTGCGATGTGGAGAATGATCAGTTGATTAAGCGAGATTTGTCTTTCAACATGTCCTTGAAGAGTAGTATATATTATAAAAATTTAGGATTATGTATTTAATATGGTTGGTATAATGAGTTGGGTTCCATTGTAAATATTGTTGGTGGCCGGTGCAGTTGGATGGTTCAAAATTTAAATTAAATTGGATATTAGTTAGATTCATTGTGGTAGGATCCAACACAAATGTACACTTGGCAGTATATGTTTTTCAAATGCGTAACCAACAAAAACATAATTCAACAATATATTGCACAATTATTTAAAATGTGGACTACTCCTGTTTATTCAGTTTGTCACTCAACTGTTTTTCATTCTCTTATTACCACGAGTAATGTAATGTCACCTTCTGAGTATTCGTTTGCTCACATCTAGTGTCATCCTAAACCTTTTCAAGCGAAAATTTGTTCTACCTTTTTTTAACGTTGTCAATTATGAACAAAAATAGAGCCGACATGTGCTGTAGCAACTATCGTTGACACGATCGATCTAGTGGATGTCTAATGGATGGCGACCAAATAGTCCACAAATGACACTTTAATTAAATGCGATGTCCAAAATTTGCAAGCATCCACAAGATGGCGATTGAATAATCTAAATTCGTTAATTTCAGTAAAAGTCTGACAGTTAAACAGAGTAGACTTTTCATACATAGGCGATGACCTAGTTATGATGTATTTTATAATCTCTGACGGTAACACCACTACTACATTTCTCTACTAAAACAGCTTCACGGCAAATTAAGTGTTGAGGGTCATAAAGCATATGTTTAATTACACCATTTGCTCATTTGTTGAGGTAGGGTCAGTTGACCTTTCTTAGACAATACTAGATCCCTAATTCACTGTGGTTGTAATAAAAAAAAAACTGGTTTGGATAATCCAAACTAGTTTTGTGGCTATAACCACGACAGTAATATAATTTTTCACATGAATAGAAATGAGTTACCTCACTTAAAGTACATTTCTTTTTACAACAAAAAAACAACATAATAGCATTGAAATAAAAGAAAATGAAATATTAGACATGGTTAAAGGCACAAATTATAGATACACCCTTTCAAGGTAGATCGAAGTACCAAGGTGTTAGGAGGGCATGTGAGAGAGAGGAATGGTCTCCTTGCATGTTGCTCGGTTGTGTTCGGTGCCACCACAATGAGAGTACGTGACAATTTTCCTCTTCTCCCCAACTGATAGGGTCCTTTGCTTCTTTTTACAACCAGCCTCTAGCCTCATTAATGGGGTCAACACAATGCGGCTCCTCACCTCATCCGGTGTATCCCAATCTTCATGCCCTCCCACAGGATAAATCTATTCGGAATAAACTGCTGCCTAAGTCACTTAGAGTGTAATATCTCGAGCATAGTTCATAGAAGTCTCAGCCCCGATATCTTGCAGCTGCCAATGCATGCTTGCAAGGCAGACCCTCTAGATCGAAGGCATTGTGAAAGTTTGTATTAGGTGATCTAATCACTTAATAAACTTGATTAATTTCTCTTTCAGTGATCGGACCCCAATTTTTGATTTATGTGATCATTCAGGAACTAGTCAAACAGACACAACTCAGACGATTCAGTAATTAAAATATGAAACTCCAGATTGACTTCTAAAACCAAAAATCACTTTTGTAAACAACACAAATCAAACACACCAAATGATCATGTGACATCCTATACACTCAGAGGACCCATCACAGTAGGCATCCCAGTATTATCCACAACTACAGTGGTGTGTGATTAGCTAGACATTTCTATAAGACATATATCAATTTCAAGCATATAGCTACAGTACAGATTTGTGTTTAAAAGTTGAGTGAGTCAGTAAGCATAACAACACAAAAAGGGAGACGAATGCACACAAGATGTTCACCCAGAAAAACCACAAAGGGTAAAAACTGGGGGTATTTTTCAGCTGACCGGGCAATCCACTATAGAGGAATCAATACAAAAGGAGCATACAGCACACAAGCTCAATCACTAAGTCCTAAACTAAGTGACAGCTTCTTACCCCTTTGTGCAACTTCCATAAGCAAGGCAATTGGTCATTCATGAAGAAGGCAGCTCCAACTCCAAGCTCATCAACCCATGACACCAATTCACACCAAACCCAGCAGATTCATCAATGTATGAACATGATATGCAAATTTTGGATTCTTTAAAAAAGAAAATCAACCTTCTCAAGCAAGATGCATGAAGAGGTTGATATAGAATCCTTTAACTAAAATCTAAAATGAATGTGTTTGAAAAATATATGAAAAGATTTAAACACTCAAGCTCATTCAGATTTTTAGATGAAACAAACAAGTTTAGAAAATCATTTTGATTTTGAAAATAAAAACATTTTCTAACTTAATAAAAGATGAGCACTCAACCTGAAAAATACCTAGGCATAAAACCACGAAAATACCCACTTGAAATGCTCATAGACACCCACGAAAAGATCTGAACAGAGTACTACATATATCCGTACACACACACACACCATTTCCATGTTTGCCCGAGCCACGTGGAAGCCAATCAATGGCTGTCCACAAGAGACGAATGAGGGGCATATTCATTTTGTCCTAGAGGGGTATCCTAGTATTACTAAGGATAGGAATGAGGAGCTGTAAAAACCAATATTGCTTTATTTTGCAAAAATCAAAAATGAAGAAGATGATGAATAGTGCTGATGTGTGTGTAAGTGTGTGGCGTGAATGACTAAGATGCAATCAGATCTGATTGATACAGTAGGGGAACCAAGCCATGTGCAATGCAAATGCATGTTTAGTAAAAAATAGAAAATGGGCTTTCAATGAAATGGGCTTTAAAAGTAAAACCCGAAATGGCCCTCACTGCAGTGACTGTAACTTAAGTATCAACCACTGTACGTGAAAAACATTGTTCTGTATGTTCAGTGAATGACTAGTCAAATAGACAAAAAACTGTTATTTTCATGAAATGAATGAAGTGCAGTATACCTTAAGTCTTTGTTTATTCTTGACTTCTTCAATACAACTGATCTTGTCCTTAATCTAGCCTAGAGCTTGTGAGTGATTAAATAAAAATAAATACAATGGTTTTGACAAGAAAAATAGCCAATATAACAAATCCTATAAACTAACACATTGCATGAGCAACTGCTGTGGTCGAGGTTTACACAACCTCTAACATTTCCATCGTCAACATTGAACTCGGTTCCATTAATTGGATGTACAACAAACCGCATGCTATCTTCCATTCGTTGTTTAAGTATCAGCTCACCCTTTTCTCAGTATGTGGCCCTTGAATGGCGTGTGTAAAACCACAACTGAAGCATGTGACGGATATTCTCAACCAATCCAGTGACATGAAGCTCTCTTGCATCTTTCAAGCGGTTGACTCTGCAATATTAGTGGTCATTTGGTTATACCTTGAAAATATACAGTAGGACCGTGCCCATAAATCATAGCCAACTTGCTCGTCAGTGAGCCACTCCACAATATTGGAACACATTTTCTTTAGAATATGGAGACATGCTATCCTGCAAGGTTTCTTGGCGGCTGAGACAAATCTAATCAAATCACGGTCTCCATCTGGGAGTTCGAACTTCGTCTTCATGTTGGCCTTTAAGTGGATAATACAATTAGCATATGCTGGATCAGGAAAGACCTTGTGGCAAGCTTTTCGTATGCTACTATGCCAGTTGGCAACAATCACAAGATTCAGCACATTCCATATAGCAGCTCGTAGTTTAATGAGAAACCACTCTCACAACGCATCGTTTTCATTGTCACATATTTCAAAGGCAATGAGATATATATGATTATTGTCGTCCAATGCAGAAGCAATCAACAAATGGTCACGATACTTGCATTTAAGATGTGTCTCGTCCACTGCTATAACAGGTCGAATATACCGCTGGAACCTTCTAATACACGCTCCATGGGTCATGAATAGATATAAAAAGTGATCATCAGCATTCGTATGTATGGTTGTGACCGTGCCAGGATTATTCTTCTCAAACTCATGACAGTAGGATGGCAAAAGCGCATATGATGATTATGGAGAACCATGAACAATTTCTAGAGCCACCTCTTGGGCCCTCCATGCAGTTTGATAGGACAGAAGTAAACAGTGATACTTGTGCATGCCCTTTTATATATCACGAGGTGCATACAATCGGCTAGCCCCAATATACCTGTCTCTTATCATTTCTCCAATAACACTGGCAATGCCCTACGTGTGATGGTGTTGGAAAGACTTCAATCCATAGGTGTGTTCATCCCAAAGTTTAGTTATTTTGAATTCCCCACAGTTGGGTTGAGTAACATCACAGAGTCAGTAATTGCAACCTTAGTGCATACAACAATGTATGAAGAGATTCAGTTTGGACTTATGTACCCAATATTGACGGTTTCCCCTGATAGCTTACAGCGCGAGTGCTTGACGTAAATGCTTCTTAAAATGAAAAATACCATTAGTTGCAAAATCATCAGTCTGCCACGCAATGATCCATACATGTAATGGTATCATCAGTAGCTATATGTTTGAGCCTACCCCAAAAAGAAAAGGGCTCAAAAAATTTTTGCAGGATAACATTCGAATTTTGGCCACATTGGCAAGCTTCATCCACACATTGCCTGCAGTGTAACGTTGCCCTATAATGAGGATTAACTGTCTTATCATATCCACATGCATCATGACTTGATATGGCCGGGGGCACTGCTTGTTCTGACCCTGAGGCTACAGGTGATTTGCCTTCCTCAATAAGGACTATGTCATGAATTGGTGTACCTGGTCTACTGCAAATTCGTCAGGGATTTTCGTTTCTGGGTGCAATGTCAGCTGGTGTACTCACCCATCGCACAATGCTGTGAGTAGTTCATCGCTCAAACGTCTAGGCAGGACTCCATTGTCAACAGATGTATCTGTGTTCCAGTCAATGTCATCGTAATCAAAATCACCTAGCAATACACCTACCTCAATAAAATCATTTTCGGTACTTTCATAAACATCAGATTGGTCATGAATGAAATGGATGGCTAGTTAAGTGCCAACATCAACTACTACTTTGTTTTGGCAAACATTGCTTGCCTCACTGCTCAATATTCCACTCCCGGGCTGAACTGCAGTCTTCGAGGCTATAGTCACATTAGATTCTACATCAATGTACATTTGAACCATTGTAGATCTATCTTGATTGAGAAAAAAGTCAATGTCATCCTCATCCCTGGTCTTGATGTACTTAACTCTCCCGCCAACCAATAGTGTCACAGAGTACCTGAGATTCAAATTGTGCTTCTCTTTGTCCACATCCAACATTTTGTATGCCTTCTCGTACAACTAGGGAAGCGTTGTGTTTCACAGTAATCTTATTCACTTCTCATCGCCACCATCATACTTCAACAACTCGCCCGTTTCAGCTGAGGTTATCCACTTGCCGTTGAAGCAAACCAATACTGGGACAACGTTCATATCCTAAGTCATTAAACCAATTCAACAGTAATGAATTTAAAAGCCAAGTAAAATATCAGTTAACTCAATAAAATGACACAAATAATAGACGGGGTAAGTCATGCAAGAAACTATTACCAGTTAACAACAATTCAACGAGAATGGATTTAAATGCCAAAAATAATAAGTCAGTTAACTCAATTACATGACACAAATAATACAAGGGGCAAGTCATGTCAGAGACAATTCTCACTCAAAACCAGTTCAACAAGAATGAACTAAAATGCCAATTAAGGAAAATGTCAGTTAACTCAATTAAATTACATGAACAGTACACAAGGCAAGTTAAGGAAAAAGTCATTCCCAATTAAAAAGGTATTCAACCATGTTGGATTTCAATGCAAAAAATAATAAGTCAACTAACTTAATTAAATAGCAGAAACAATACACATGGCAAGTCATGGCAAGTCATTGTGCCATAACGAAATAACATGTGCATCACTTTTGCTATAGCACAATGACCCAATTTTCATAGTGCTACCGCACTACAGATGTTGAAGAACGTGCCTCCCTCCCATATTCGACCTCTCAATCTTACCCAGAATCATACCCAGACCAACAAAAAAGTAAATAAATATTTTTTCGCATATAATATAAGTTTTAAAAAAAAAATTGTGAAAATCGAATTGACCAGAATGGTGCTTTAATTCCAAAACCCTATTGTTGGATGAGAATTACCTTCAAGGAATGTCGAATTAGGCTATGATTAATGGGTGAGAGTGAGAGTGAGGGTGAGAGTTAAGACTAACTCTCAGTACTTGATTAGTGGGCCGGAGGTTGAGCATGAGACTAACAAAGGGTAATATTTGAGATTGATATATGCAAAACTTGAGAGTGAGAGTTTGAGTGAGAGTGGGGTCCACCAAATAATGTGTGCTGCGAATGGGGATGGCTGAGAGAAAGTCGGGTGGTGAAATTCCTTCTCAACCCTTATGTCATAAATTCATTGTTGTTTTATTGTGTTGGTATTAAATTAAATGCAAGGGGCAGATTTGGAAAAATGGGGAGATGTGAAAAGCAACCGACAATGGACTAGCCCACATGACAGAAGCTGACTAACGCACCATGAGGACGCATGCGTGACACGGACGGTCAAGATCTATGGACCGTTGCAGATCAATGGTCGAGATCTTTGGACCGTTGTTTTTTTTTTTTAATTTGAAAACAGCCCTTACACGTGGCGCCTATCTGACCATTTAAATTAATTACCGTTGGTGATCAACGGCTGCAAATAAATGATCGTTATAATTAGGATTAAAAAATATAAAAAAATACCAAAAAATTCAAAAAAATTCAGAATAATTTAATAAAATTTCCAACAGCTATTTTATCACTTGTCCTATAAATTGAGCATTCACATCTCATTTTTTTCACACATCTATCTATCATTTTCACTCACCCATATTGTAGAAAAATTTTCTTTGCAATTTTAATCATGGTAAAGAGTCCCAATTGGTCCAATGGTGAAGAGGTAGCTCTAGTTGGAGCTTGGATGAAGCTTTCTGAAGATTGTGTTATCAGCTCCCATCAAAGAAACACCGAATTTTGGTGTAAAGTGTACGATGAATTTATTCGGAATTATCCTCAAGCCCTGGCTCATGGACGACAACTTGGAGCGGTCCAAGCTCACTTCAAGAAGATAGGGCAAGCCACTAGTAAGTATCATAAATGTATCTTGGTGGCAGAACGATCACGCACTAGCGGGCAATCACAAATTGATGTGGTGAGTTTTTTTGGTTAATTAAATTCAAATAGCTTTGGTGGCCCAAAAAAAAAATTCAAATATTTTTATACCATTTATTTGTTTTTATTGATTTGTTTTCATGTTACTAGGTGAGCTTTATCAATGCACGATACCAAAAACTCAACAACAGGAACTGTCCTTTTGGTTTGCACCATTGTTTTGCCAAGATGCAACACTTTGTGAAGTGACAACATGAGAATGCCGACACCCCCACCGACGTCAACACCCCCACTGATGCCAATACCGATGACGCGGTTCGATTGAGCTCGACTGAGGATCCCCCAGCTTTTCAACCACTTGCCGGAGCTCGCTCGAGGCCACATGGCAGAGATAAGTCAAATAAAGCCAAACACGATAGTGCGCCATTTTCTGAGGGTTACACCCACCTTGTAGAAGAAGTGTGATCATTGTCGAAACAACATGAGCAATTCATGGAGCGGTTTGATGATCGAAACAAAGGCAAGAAGACTTTATCATTATGGATAAGGACCTTAACACCATGTTCGGAGAACAACGAGCATTTTGGGAGGCACGACAACGTGAAGTTATGGCAAGATGGAATTTGATTAGTGCAACCTCGGCCACTCATGGCACATCAAGCTCGGGAGGCTACCATCCTAACACCGACTTTTCACAATTGGACTACAATGTATTTTTAAGTGCGTTTTAATTATATTTGTCGTCTACTTATTTAAGTGTTCGTTTTAATTATGTTTGTCGTCTACTGTATTTAAGTGTGTGTTGTATGAATATGTGTGCACTCTTTGTCTTGTACTTTTATGAAATTTAATAAATTATCCTATTATTAAATGTCATATTTCCAAGTCATGAGCAAGCATTGAATTCATTTAACATGACAAGATGATAAGATTTTAATTCCTTTAACATTTCCAAGACAATGTGCAAGCATCAGATTCCTTTAATATAACAAGATGATGAGATTCTGAATCCTTTAACATTTTCAAGACAATGACCAAGCATCAGATTTCTTTAGCATCAGATTCATTTACGTTTCCTAGATGATAAGTTTGCTTCTGAAACGTTAATGTTTCCAAGATGATAAGATTCTGATTCTATTAAATTTCACTTTTAATCTAGTCCGTTGGATTGTTATCTTTGATTCCACATGTACCTTTATAAATATGATGGATGTCTTCTACCAATCACATGTACCTCTATCTTTGATTGTTTTTTTTTTAATTTCACTTTCATACGCTTCAATCACACTAATTTTTAGGATGTCTTCTACCAACGAGTTCGACAACGAGTTCGATGACTCGGATGATGAGATATTCTTGAATCAAATGGTGCTATTTCGTCAACAAATCACAAATCTCACAACGGCATGTGTCATGGGTGCTGCAACTGCTTATCAACAGCAAAATGAAGAACCACGCCGAGGAGGCACATCAAATCCAAGACGCCAAATACATCGAGATCGAGAAGTTGGCCACAATCTTATAATGACCAACTATTTCACTCATGATGCCAGATTTACTGACGAGATGTTTCGTCGGCGCTATTGGATGCAGAAATCTCTATTCCTAAATATGCTCCAAGATGTGTGCAACCATAATGACTACTTCCAGCAAAGACAAGACGCTGTTGGAAAATGGGGATACACGCCGGAGCAGAAGGTAACTTCAATCATGAGAATGCTCTCCGCTGGGTACTCAGCCGATGCACCAGATGAGAGATTCCAGATTGCCCAAAGCACAGTGCTGCAGTCTTTGAAGAGGTTCGTAAGAGTGATTCCAGAGATATATGGAGCAGAATACCTCCGCACCCCAACAATTGCTGATCTTCAAAGACTGTTGCGTAGGGCCAACAAACGAGAATTCTCAGGCATGCTCGGGAGTCTAGATTATATGCATTGGGAGTGGAGGAATTGCCTTGTGGGACACCAGGTGACATATCAGGGGCATTATCACACCCTCAACAGTGATACTCGAGACAGTTGCCGGATACGACACGTGGATTTGGCATGCCAACTTTGGTTGGCCTAGGAGCAACAACGACATTAACGTCTTAGATGGCTCGCATCTTTTTGATGCTGAAGAGCAGCATCACAACCTTCAAGTAAGATACAAAGTCAATGAGAATGAGTACACAATGGGGTATTATCTAGTGGATCAGATTTACCCCAAATGGGCCACGTTGATCGAAACAATATCGAATTCGGTAAGAGATGCTAATAAACTATTTGCAAAGTATCAAGAGTCCTACATGAAAGATGTTGAGAGGGCTTTCGGGATTCTGAGGGCGAGATGGGAGATCCTTAAAAAACCCGCCAAAGGATGGAGCCTTAATGATCTAGGTTATATTATGAAGACATGCATAATTATGCACAATATGATCATTGAAAACGAGCGGCCAAAAAACGAAGTTAATGAATCGGATGATGATGTCGACCACGTTGAGGAAATGACCGCCCGAGCTGTTTCACGATATGAAACTTCAGCAGGGAGCGGAGGTGAAGGTTATCGTCCACGTCATGTTGTGGAAAGACTTTCTCGAATGAGATTAATTAGGTCAAGGGTGATCCACAATCGTTTAAAGAAAGATCTAGTAAAGCACCTTTGGATGCGCCAAGGAAGTCGCGCTCACGCACGACGCCAACGTTGAACGTCGACGTTTTATGTGTGTCAATTGTGTTTGTCGTTTATGTGTGTTGCATTTTGTTTTTATATCGAGTTTCTAATAAAGCACATTTGTGTGCATGTTTGTGTTTATCGTTTTGTATCATATCGTGAAATGAAATAAATCGTGTTGTGTTTAATTTTCTTGTTTTATGTTAGTGAAATAAAATAAAGGTATTGGAATCGAATTGATGTTGTGTTTACCATTTTTTTACATTTCAAACATTAAAAAAAATCAAACAACATGATAATTTCATAAATTAAACAACATAAGCCGTACAACATCGGAACTTCAACAACCATAAACAACAAGAATAACACGATAATTTAAAGAAACAACAACAACAACTGCATTCAACATAACAGAAAATGAAGCGAAGTTCTTATTCGAAGTCCAATGACGAAGAATTGACACCCACATAATTATACCAATCTGAGATCTTATGTTCGATTTCACACTCGTCACATGGTTGAACGGGAGGGTTTTTCTCGCAGGTGCATGACATGGGTGATTTGGGCTCTGGCAGGTGGTTCAACCATTGGTGGCGAAGATTTGGGTGATTGACCAAATCCTTAAGCTCCAATCTCATGCAAAATTCACACAAAGGGACCAAAATATCACACAGTTAGGATAATGATCGCACAATGGAGCAGCACAGTTAGGGAGGCACTTATACAAGCTCTCACCGGCGCCTTGCTTGGAGCTCTCACCGGCACCTTGCTTGGAGCTCTCACCGACGCCTTGCTTAGAGCTCTCACCGACACCTTGCTTAGAGAAGGAAGCCATTTCTAAACGATAGTTATGTGGATGTGTTGGCCTACTAGTTAAACATTGGTATTTATAGGGGAAAAAAGCATGATAACTTGTCCATTGGATTCCCTGATGGATTCACAGATACTTGAATCTCACATGTAAAACAACAGTGTTGTGCATGTGATAGAGTGTGAAGTAAGTGTATGGTCTTGTCATTAGTTGAGTGAATTATTTTGCAAGTATGTGATGGTTGTGTCATGTCAAGTCAACTAAGAGAAATCAATGTCTTTATTTCATTTCACAAACTGCAACCGACAAATATAAATACACTTAAACGGCAAAGACAAAGACAAGAAACAAACTTCGAAGATAAACAACGAAGATTAACCTAACATACGAAGATAAACCTAACATACGATAATAAGAACAACATTGATGAACCATGATTCTGATCTCAATGTGTTGGTGCAAGTGGCGGGTTCCCTTTTCGGATCCAATGTGTTAGTTATTTTAGTGTGATTTCCTTTATATGTTTGTCGTCATTCGTTTTATAAAATACAATAAATTGTGTTGTGTTTACCATTTTTTTACATTTCAAACATTAAAAAATATCAAACATGCAACTTGAAATATATAATTTATAATTTGGGCCATAAAATTATAAATCCAATTATATTCAATATTGACCTTATATTAAAGATTTCTTTAAAATAAAACTAATAATAAAATTTTTATAAATATTTAAGTTATAAATTATAAATTATAAATTAATCATCACTTAATTTAAATTAGGATTAATTTAATTAATTACAACTATATTACTCTCAGCACCACTATACCTTCAGCACATATTACTATCACTTTCATATTACAAAATTATTTTTCAGGTCATAAAATTACTTTTTAGGTGATATATTATTCTTTCTCTCACTTTTATTATTGTGGATAGCCGTCAGAGGTAAGTCAACGGATGCTGAGATGTACCAGAAGCGGGTTCCCTCCCGCCTTCGCATTCAGTCTCCTAGTACAGTAGAGGTCTGACAATAGAGGTCTGAGTGTGGTATGACGAAAAAGAAAACTAGGGTAACTGATATGGCACTAGTTCTACCTCTGAGTACATCTTAATTGCTTCGTAGTAAGGAATTGTGGGGGCCAGGAACGGGCCGAGAAAATTGGTGAACATGAAAGTGGAAGCAGTGTTTTGATTTCTTGTCCGTACAGTAGGTTCAGCAATTTATTGCAAGGGTAATTTTGACATTTCAAAGGCAAAAGGGTCATAAAAGTAATTTTTTGGGCCGGGGCATGGGGAGTCAAAATAGTTGGAGGGGTACATATTGAATAAAATTACTCATCTTTTATCACCAACTTTTATTTTTAATTTCCAATTTAATTGACCAAATTGTCCATCTCTAATCCCAATTTCTCAAACCCTTCTTTGGCATCTTTGCCTCAGACTCTCTCAATCTCTCTCTCTATCTCTCTCCCTCTCCCAGACATGGTGGCTTCGTCCTCGTCGCTGTCCGCGTACTCCTCGGACTCCTCTTCCTCGTCTTCATCTGCCTCTCGCCGCCGACATCGTCGTCACCACCGTAGTCGCCGAGACAAAGACAAAGACAAAGATGCCCTCAAGATTCGCAAAAAGACCAGTCGCTCCCACGCCAAACGACGTCGCAGACACCACCGCCACCACCAGTCATCTGATTCCGACTCTTCCTCCCTTTCCGACGATTCCAGGTCTCGAAAAGATCAAAGCAGTTTTTTATTTTTTATTATTAGGGCTTAGTGTGTGGTTTTTATTCCCTTTTTAATTTGGTCCTCTGTTTATTTTTTGATAATGCATCGGAAAAGGGGTAGGAGAATTTTGTGTTTTGAGTTGTCTGAGACTATAGTTATCGATTTTTGAGGGAACCCTTGTTGGGATTTATTCGGTGTTTGACCTGGTTGAGTAATTTATTCTAATTTTATGCATATACAGATTAGTAGTTTGAAAATAGTGCTTTGTGTAGTTTGAGCCAAAATTGAAAAAGTTTTAAAAACAACCCACTAGGAAAATTAGCTGATTTGTGCTCAAAGTTGAACTCTTTTCTGTTTTTCTTAGAAAGATGCGTGCTTCAGTTGACTAAAATTGATTGTTGATGAAATTGAAGCGTGTTTTAAATCGGGGAGCTTAAATTTTTTAGTGGATATATATTGAGGAAGTTTGGATCTTGTGAGGTGTGTCAACCATTGTAACTGATAAGGACTATATGGCAATTTGATAAGGACTATATGGCAATTGGGCAACGATTTGGGTTGCTGTATTGATTTATATATTTCATTATGGGTTTCTCTGTTTTTTTCAATTTAAATTTGAAACCATTATGTTGCTGGGCAATGAGGTTGAGATGCAAGTTAGAAAATGTTCATAGGCCAGAGTTGGATGATCGTTTTTGTAACATGTTTTGTTTTTATTTTTTAATGTAGAAGTGATAGTTCTTCGGACAGTGAGCATGAGACATCTAGTCAGTCAAAGAGGCACAAGAAGAATGACAAACATAAGAAGGTGGTTATTTGGTATTTCTTTTTAGTGTCACCTTACATTTTCTGTTTGTCCTTTGGTCTCATTCAGTTGCTCTTTTGTCTTCTAGAGCAAGGAAAGGGACCAGAGCAAGGGTCATCGCCACAAACATCAGAAAAACAAACTGAAAGAGGTAAGCCAGTATTCTTTCCGTAGCACTCTTGCCTTCATGTGATTGTTCTATTAAAATTATGTTAAGATTGATTCATTGTCCTTTTCTAGACTATGTATTAAATAATATTTTATAGGAAACTGTTTTGCATTTGTCAACATTGTTATGAACACATGTTGCTCTAACTTCAGAAAATAATGAACAATTTTTTAGAGTAAGAAAAGAGGTGGAAGAGGTAACTGTGCATTAGAGTTGAATCTTGCCTCCATATGATTGTTGTGAATGCATTTGGCCTTCATGATTGTTTTGTTAGAATTTGTGCTAGATTGATTCATTGTCTTTTTCTATTCCATGGGTTAACTAAGATATTTGTAGGCAACGCTAATTTATTTTTGAAAAATTGTTAGGAATGCATCTTGCTCCAACTTCAGAAAAATAATAAACAATGGTATTGTGAGTAAAAAAAGAACTGGAAGAGGAAACTGTGCATTGGAATTGAATCTTCTAATAGAACTATGACACATACATGTGCACAATTTCTATTTGAGCATTCACATTGTTTGGCATTAGATGCTTGTAAGTTTATATACATCAATTTCTGAGTTGCTTATAGTACTTTCTGCATGTTTTATGGATTGGCTCTTTGAAATTGGAGCTGGGGTCTGTGACATGATGACTGGGCACTTGATTTGCTTGCCTGGATGATGTTTCTGGGTTGGGTTTTTTCCTGGCAATGGGAGCCATATATAGAAGCAGCGGAAAGAGAGAAATAGAAGCCCTGTTCAGCTTTCAAAGGTTTTAATTTCAATCTTGATAACTACAGTTTCATCATTTTCTATGTTCTTGAATTAACCATTTTGCTTCATACAGTTTTTAGGGCGTGACAAAGATGACGGAGTGCGTCGCAGTGCTGTCTCTGGCAAAAAGGTTAGCCTTCTTTTTTCAGCAAAAAATGTTGACTGTTTGTCAAAGATCTATAAGAGATTTTAGGGGCATCTAGGGATGGCAACCGGGTGGGGCAAGGTCGGGTTTGTCAATACCATCCCCATCCCGCCGGGTAAACGGGTCCCTGTTGGGTATGCGAGCCCATTATCTTTTTTTTTTAAAAATTATTTTCTTATTAAAATGATACAAAATCAACGTAAATACGATTTTTAAGCCCAGTATTGATGAAAGGGTCAGGTTCAAGGGACACACCCTTTAACAAACATTTTTACACCCTTCTTAAATCTGTTAGATCAAAGTACGTTCAACAGTTCAGATTATCTCTTACATATATATTTGCTTTTATTTAAAAAGTTAATATATCTCGGGAATATACCACTGAGAGCTTTTAATTATGACCTTCACTTTCCCCTCTTTTTCTCTCCACCTAAAAGAAAAGTAAAAAATAAAACTGAAAAGCAAAACCTTTCATCATCTCTCTCCTTCCCTTCAACCACTCTCTGCTCCAATCCCTTCACAAAACAAACTTATTTCCATATTCCTTGCCGTGGCTTGCTAGTGGAAATCACCTCCATCCTCACCCATATGTTACAGTATTTGGAAGACTTCTTGGTTCAAACTTATTTCCATCAGACCTGATTTTCCCAAGTCTAACTCATGATTAATTGTTTGGGACTTCTTGAACTGTATCACTGACTAAAGCTTCATAATTGGTCCTACAATGTCATCCTGGAGGTTTCATCACATAATTTTGGATTTTTGGTTTTTTATTTTATTTATTCTTTGATGCGATTAGAGCTTTCATTTTAGATAAACAAATTAATACTGATAAAATAAGAACTTGGCAACATTTGGGTTTGGGAAAAGTCTTTGTTCTTTGTCGTGGTAATTTTTCTTGTTGGGATTTTAGCACCATAGCACCAAAAAGAAAAAATTGGGGCGATGGGATCTTTCAAACAAATTTTATGAATCTGTTTTGTCTATCAAAGATTCAAATTTCTTATGAACTGTATCTCTCATCCCCAAACAAATTATAAGTTATTCAGAATAATTATGCGACTCTCGTTTTTTAATTATATAGTCAAATTAAATTAAAGTGGAGAGAGAGTTTCGGAAGATGTGCATTTAGCCAAATTAATAAAAATAACTCTTTTTTATTAGATGAATCCTGACCGTTAGATGATGAACCATCTAAAGGCTTAAAGTGTGTAAAAATGTTTGTAAAAGAATGTGTTCCTTGAACCTGATCCTAGATGAAATACACTAACACACCATATTACATGAAACAACATTGAATCATAAATAACACTATTATTAATTGACATAAAAAAAATTAAAACATAAATTTGAAATATAATTATAATAAATTTATTAAGTTATACGGGTATACAGGGTGGAGTGGAGAGTGGTATTCCCACACCCGCTGAATTAGGTCGGGGCTCATCAGGGAATTTTGCATCTATGATTGTTAATTCTTTTTCTTTTTCTCTGGCTAAAAAGAAAAGATAAAAATCCTCTTTTATTTTGTTTTGCAGATTCTCTTGAAACTTGAGAAGACAAAGGAGGACAAGGCGGCAGAAAACAAAAGGAATGAATTGCTGAAGTTCTTGAATGCTAGTTTTGATTAATGTTGCAAGACGGAAATAAACAAAAGGAATGAATTGCTGAAGTTCTTGAATGCCAACTTGATTTATGTTGTGGAATCCATAGTTGAGTCCATGGATTCAAAGGAGTGTTCAAAGGAATTGAGTCAGTTTGAGCATCTCATCTTAAAAATCCAAGGATTTTCTGTGAGCTCCAAGTTTAGCATGGAGTTGCATTTTATACTTTTTATGTTTCTGTTACTGGTGATGAATGTGAAACATTGTTAAATTAGAGTCATGAACTAATCAGAATCGTGGTTTAAAACCTTTGATTTGGGCGTTGCATTGTATTCAATTGGTGCTGCAATTATATATAAGCTTTATTCTGTCAATGATTCACCATTAGCCTTCAAGTTGGTTAGTTTAGTGAACTTATATAAAGTCTTTTTGATGACTTGCCTGTGCATCCTGCTTCTACCCCCGAAATCTTTTCCTTCTGGTCTTTTATCATTTGTAGAGGGTGATGTCAATATAGTGTGTAGGCTATTCTTATTGGTTTTTTGTCGGTACTCTTGGGGCATAAGGCCTAAAACAACCAATCAGAGGCATCTAAAGGGGTTATGGATCATAGAGATCATTATTAGAGTTCACTCCCACCTCCCAAATCCCTTGTAATACAGAGAATAATATTCTAAAGAGTTAAACAAGTTAGTTTTGTGTAGCTTGAGGGTCATTAAGCAGCTATTGTTTACCACTTGATGCATTGAGCCATAGACTCACCATGACAGGGTGTTGATTAGTAAAGATTGACATGTTAATATGTAGTCAAGCATATGGAAGAGTTGGCCAAAAAAAAAAAAACAAAAAACATATGGAAGAGTTGCACGACCTAAACACACCGTCGAGCTATCCCCTCCTTTAAAGTTCAAAGGCTACGTTTGACACGCTGGATTGTGTTTGGACTGAACTATTCTTATGGATTATGTTGGATAGTGTTGGATTGGAGTAAGCTGGACTAATGTTATTCTGTATTTGGTGCTGTGTCGGACTATAAAGCTGGATAAGCTAAATAACACTGTTCTGTGTTTGGTGCATGATCGGACTAAACTATAATTATTTTAATTTTTAAATTAATAAACAATTTTAAAAATTTTGTCATTCCATTAAATTTTCATAAAGTCATGAGTTTTTAATTTTGCCATTTCATTAAATTTTCACAAATTTTACTATAGCTTTAAAACCCAAAATTAGATTTTCACAAAAAAAAAAACACACAAAGTCAATTTATCATTTATGATTTCATTAAATTGGACCAAAATTTTTTTTTTCATTAAATCATCTCTCTCTCTCTCTAAACTCACGCACACTCTCTCTCCCTCTCTCTTCTTTCTTTTCTCTCCCCGACACCCCTCTCTCCACAGCTCGCCTGCACCGGCGCGTTTGGCGCCGTCGGGAGGTCAACGTCGGTGGTTCTTGCCGGGCTTTGCTCGCCTCCTCCCCGTCTCTCTCCCTCTGGTCTTTGTTGACCCATCTCGTCACTGCCGACGCAGAACAGAGCCGAGCCACTCCGCCGGCGATCTGTGTTTTCCGGCCACATCGCCGCTCCGGACCATCTGGGTCCTCACCTCCTCACCTTGGCGAGTCCAACCATGGACTCCGATTGTCCATCCAGTCACCGACGATGGAAAAAGGATGAGAAATCTGAAAGTCACCTCGTCGGCGATAGTGTTTTTGGCTTCCTGCAATAACATGTTCTATTAGAGGGGTTCTTTTCCTTCCTTTTTTTGATGTGTTCTGTTTTGTTTGGATTACAAAGTTTGATTGAAATGTATTTAATATTTATGCAGTATGAAATATGGATGTTTGTTCTTCCTGCAAAGCATGGGCTGTTTATTCACTGTGTAGATGGCAGGAAATCAGGAAATACGGATGGGTATAGTATCTTGGCTTTCATGCTGCTCTAAGGCAGGCCGTGCTATGCAGCGAGGTCTCAACAGACCGTGCTATGTAACGATGTCTAAGCCCGTGTTTTAAGAAAAACCGGTGCTATGCAATCCCACTTAAATTAGCATCGGGCGATACCAAACACAATATAAGGGTGTTATTTAACACACTCCTAGCTAGTACTAGCTAGCACGGTGAAATAAACGTGGCCTTATATTGTGTTTGGTATCGCCCGGTGCTAATTTAAGTGGGATTGCATAGCACCGGTTTTTCTTAAAACACGGGCTTAGACATCGTTACATAGCACGGTCTGTTGAGACCTCGCTGCATAGCACGGCCTGCCTTAGAGCAGCATGAAAGCCAAGATACTATACCCATCCGTATTTCCTGATTTCCTGCCATCTACACAGTGAATAAACAGCCCATGCTTTGCAGGAAGAACAAACATCCATATTTCATACTGCATAAATATTAAATACATTTCAATCAAACTTTGTAATCCAAACAAAACAGAACACATCCAAAAAAGGAAGGAAAAGAACCCCTCTAATAGAACATGTTATTGCAGGAAGCCAAAAACACTATCGCCGACGAGGTGACTTTCAGATTTCTCATCCTTTTTCCATCGTCGGTGACTGGATGGACAATCGGAGTCCATGGTTGGACTCGCCAAGGTGAGGAGGTGAGGACCCAGATGGTCCGGAGCGGCGATGTGGCCGGAAAACACAGATCGCCGACGGAGTGGCTCGGCTCTGTTCTGCGTCGGCAGTGACGAGATGGGTCAACAAAGACCAGAGGGAGAGAGACGGGGAGGAGGCGAGCAAAGCCCGGCAAGAACCACCGACGTTGACCTCCCGACGGCGCCAAACGCGCCGGTGCAGGCGAGCTGTGGAGAGAGGGGTGTCGGGGAGAGAAAAGAAAGAAGAGAGAGGGAGAGAGAGTGTGCGTGAGTTTAGAGAGAGAGAGAGATGATTTAATGAAAAAAAAAATTTTGGTCCAATTTAATGAAATCATAAATGATAAATTGACTTTGTGTGTTTTTTTTTTTGTGAAAATCTAATTTTGGGTTTTAAAGCTATAGTAAAATTTGTGAAAATTTAATGAAATGGCAAAATTAAAAACTCATGACTTTATGAAAATTTAATGGAATGACAAAATTTTTAAAATTGTTTATTAATTTAAAAATTAAAATAATTATAGCTTAGTCCGATCATGCAACAAACACAGAACAGTGTTATTTAGTTTATTCAGCTTTATAGTCCGACACAGCACCAAACACAGAATAACATTAGTCCAGCTTACTTCAATCCAACACTATCCAACATAATCCATAAGAATAGTTCAGTACAACACAATCCAGCGTGTCAAACATAGCCTAAGGATGTTATTTAACACAATCCTAGCTAGTACTAGCTAGCAAGGTGAAACAAACGTGGCCAAAGTCTCTTGGGAACCTTGTTAAATGGCGTTTCTTAGGGGTAAAATTGTTATTTAACATAGCCTCTGAAGCTGAGATTTTTCACTTCACCTATATAAATGCCCTTACAATAATAGGGTTGCAAACCTCTCATCTTTGATCCTCCGCCTCCTTGGTAGCAGTCCAACAGAGAATGAGGTCTGCCTCTCCCTCTCATTCCCATTTTTTGATTTTTCATATATTCCTTTCGAACTTCTGATGTTAAATATGTATGCTTCTTCTTCTCTGCACTTAAATAGTTCGCACATAGTTCTTCTTGGGTGCCTATGAAAATGGTTCCCAGGATTTTATTTGTGCGTATATCAAAGTGAAATTCCTTTCTGCTTGAGCCTTCTTCTTAAACTCATGGAGATGTGTTCCAATGTAACTGGATTACAAGTTTTTCTTGACCCATTTCAAGATTTGTTTTTTCCTTTGCCTTAGTGTTTAGTTGCTGATACAATCATACCAACAAGTTTTTCTCAGTTTGGTTCTGTTTTCAGGGTTGTGTTTGGAATAATCAATGAGATAAGTGTTTTAAGTCTTATTGACCCACTTGGTAATTTTGCTTTAAAATTGGAATTTGATTATTGGGAATAGTTTATATTGCAAATAGTTAACCTCCTTTTTAAATCTGATTAAAAGCTCATAGACCATTATGATATATTTTTGGGATTTGATTTGTGTATCTACAACATGAATCTATTCATTTAAGAGGTACCAACTTAGGCTATTCTTTTCTAAATGAGAGATCAAAACTGGTGATCAAATTTTTCCATATTGAGTATTGATGTAGCTGGGTCTCCTCACGTTTGAAACAGTTTGTTGGACTCCAATGCGCATGGACTGCTATGGCTACTTGAAAAATGAAAAAGGCTGATTGAAAGGTTGGGACCTCTCTCCAAATGTGCAACGGCTCTATGTAGAAAAGAATCATAAATGGCTGCTCAAATTTTCTTCAAATGGTGCAATGGCTGAATGGCATATATTAATGTAAAAAAGTTATAAAAATGGCTGTCACAGCTCTTTAGTCAATTCTGTAAATATAGAAGTCAAGTTCTCATGCCATGGATGCCAACATGAACAGCAATTCCTTGCCCTCCTCCTCAGTCTCCAACACATCACACAGACTCTCAAAACCCAAATAAAAGGTCTACAATGGGGAAAGCTGCAAAAGAAGCTTGCAAGAAAAGCAAGGTAACAATTGAATCTCTCTTGTGTGACATAGTGGAACGGTTTGAAGGGTCAGAGAGACGTAGCTTGAAGATGATGGAGGAAAGGCTTGAATGGTTAGAGAAAAGCAAATTGAAGAGGATGGAGGAAAGTTTGCTAATGGAGCAGATTGATAAAGACACAAAAATTGTGAATATGGACACTTCCAATCTAGACCCACTTGCAAGGGCTTACATTGAGCAACTGAAGAATGAAATTTATGCCAAAGAGGTTTACTTTTCCAACCTTGACCCACTTGCTAGGGCTTGCTACGAGCCACTCTGGAATGAAATTCAAGCCAAAGAGGTGGCACGCCGTGCATCACCGTCGATCTCGATCCACCATGCTCCTCAACCACAACCTCCACCTCCCTGATCATGTTAATTTTCATCTTATGTTTGTAATTATTTTATGTTTAGTTTTTGTACAGGTAATGTTTGTGGTCCATGTTTATGTTTATGTTTATGTCTGTGGTTTGGTTTATGTAATTATTTTTTTGTTTGTTTTAGGCTTTTAGCTTGTGTTTGTTGTTTATATGTTATGTTATGGCGTTATGCAATGAAATCAATGTTTGTGTGTTCATTTTAATAAGCAATAAAAATCAGATGCAAGTGAATATGAACAATTATTTTAATAGAAAATTAAGATTAAATATCAAATATTAATAGTTTTTCAATAAAACAGCAAGACACCAATTTTTTTTAGTTCAGATGCTAATTTAGAGTAAGACATTTTGAATTATGTCACAAATCAGTTTGTTATATAGTTGTGACTATCGAACAGCTATAGTTGTAATTGTTGAATTTATAAAACAATCAAAATTTTTAAGGGTTTCATACTTTTGATAATTTTTAAGGGTTTTATACTTTTGATTTAGGTTTGGCGGATGAAGTTCTATAACCCAAAAACTAAACATTAAAATAAAGTGATACTTAAAGTTGTTACTTAAACTGAAATTTAATACCTAAAATGAAATTATATAAATGTTTTGGTAGTTAAAATAAAAAAATATTACAATTTGGTACCTACAGTCAATGGACCTTTATTTTAATACAAAAAATTGCAAATACTTCTATAGAAACCTCACGACTGGCATCACCATCATAATCACTATTTCCTTTTTCCCTTAAATTTCTACAATTCTACAAATTCAGGAAATGTTATTTACCTTCTTTACTGATTTTCTCTTTTATTTTTCTTACCGTTTATTTTTAAAATCATTCTTTGAAGAAGATCAATTCTATAAAAAATTAACATAATCGAAAATCGTTTGGTCATGTAACAATTATCAAGTCAACAGACAGTGAATGTACTTGTTACCAAAACTGCCTGCTTATATAATCAAACGATTCTAGATTTAATTGATTTTTTTTTTTTATAATTTGAATGAATTGATAACACCACGTCATCATGTCATGTGGTGTTACGGTTACACACAATAATTTTTCCTTTAAAAGATTGTCTAAAAAATGAACGGTGTCAATTATGAAATTATATCGTGGAATGAAAAAAATAAAGAATCAAATTGGTGGGGAAATTAGAAAAAGAAAATGTAGAAAACATTTCTCTACTCCAATATGACTTGTGTTGGCAACTCATTAGGACCGGCTTGGAGGGGTTGGGCGACCGCCTAGGGTCGTGGCAAGTATAGGACCTCAGTTTGGTCCACTAGTTTTTAAGCCCACTAAGAAATAAAAAGTCTTCTTTATTTGCTTTCGTATGGACTTAATCTTCACTTGTTTTCTTGTTTTTAAGTCCATATTTGAACTCCACATTTTTCAAATAGATGGATCTCTCTTTTTAAAATAAAGTAGCCCAATCTTTTTTGTTATAAATGAGTTTTTTTCTCTAAGATAAGGCTTATTATAACAAAATAACATCTAAACCTTTTTTTCACTAGTTTTTCTTGTCATCTTTCTCTCTCTTATCTCTTTCCATGTCTTCCCTCTCCCTCTCTCTCTTTTTTGCTCTTACTTTTTTTGTTCAATTAATTTTTATTTATAAGAAAATTTGTTAAACATATTAGTAAAAGATTGTTTGGATGGTAAATTTTTGTCTAACAATTTTTTATTATTAATTATTTTATTTTATTTTTTTCATTCAAAAGGCCTCAACTTTAATTCTCGCCTAAGTACTCCCAGTTTCTTGGACCGGTCATGTAACTCATCTACCCTTGGTGGGATCACAATCATGGTCATTTTCACGATCATAACACTTTTTTCACCACAGCTTGCAATAGCAAATTTCGTGCAGGGACTGCAATTTATGTGACTCAAATTCTGGAGAGATGGAAGCCCGGATGGTTTCACTTGGCAGGCCACATCCATCAAATTCTTCATGTTTTGGTGGTGATGGGTGCATTGGCGCATTATGGTGCCACACTTGTAATGCTAGATTGCAAGTTAAATGCCATTTCTTAGGAGAAATTTTGAAAATTAACACAAATTTGAGTTAATTAAAGACTTGTTGTAACATTTATTTTTAGTGCTGGAAGGTCAAATTTATAAAATTAGAAGAAAAAAAAGTTTAAAGTCATTAATAGGAACAAAAAAAAATGTTAGTTTTCAATTTTTTTTCTTTTTTCTTAAGGGCAAAGTTGTCAATTAACACAGCACCTTAAGCTGAAAGTGTTTTTCACACCACCTATATAAGAAAACAGGGTTATAAACCTCTCAGCTTTGAGCCTCCGCCTCCCATCGTAGCAGTCCAACAGAGAATGAGGTCTGTCTCTCCCTCTCATTCCCCTTTTTAACTTTTCTTATTTTCCTATCAAACTTCTGAGGTTTAATATGCATGTTTCTTCTTCTTGCCACTTAAAACTCGCACATAGTTCTTCTTCGGTTCCTATGAAAATGGTTCCCAAGATTTTATTTGTGCGCATATCAAAGTGAAATTCCTTTCTGCTTGAGCCTTCTCCTTGAACTCATGGTGATGCGCTCCAATGTTACTGGATTACAAATTTGTCTTAAATCTTTTTTAAGATTTGATTTTTTCCTTAACCCATTTCAAGATTTGATTTTTTCTTTGACCCATTTCAAGTTTTTCTCAGTATGATTCTGGTTTGAGGACTGTGTTTCGAAGAATCAATGAGATGATTCTAATTTATATTGCAAATGGTTAACCCTACATTTAATTCTGATTAATAGCTCATAGACCATTTATATTGTTAGGATTTCATTTATGCATCTCTTCATTGAAGAGCGACCAAATATGTACATCAAAATTGGTGTTTAACTTCTTTCAATATTGATCTTCTCAAATTTGAAACAGTTTTGTTGATTTTGGACTTCAATGCACCTGAGGCATGGACTGGTATGGCTGATTGAACTGTGAAAAAGCTGATTGAAAAGTTGGGACCAAGCTGAATTTGTGCAATGGCTCTATGTAGAAAAACACATCATAAATGGCTGCTCAAATTGTACTCAAATGGTGCAATGGCTGGTATATGTCTTATGTAAAAAAATTCTAAAAATGGCTGCAACTGCTCTATAGTCAATTCTATAAATATAGAGCTTGTTGAAGCTACCATCAAGGGGTACCATAGATACCAACACCAACACACATTCCTTATCCTTCTCACAGTCTTTGACGCCTAGCAATGAATCCCAAAACCTATCCGAAAACCCATCGATGCCTAGTGCTGAATCCCAAAATCAGATAGAAACCCTATGAGAAAGAAAGCTGCAAGAGAAGCACCCAAGAAGCGAAAGGCAAGTGAATCTGCCAAGTGTGAGGCGATGAAACAGTTTAACAAGTTCATGGAGATGAATAGAAGGTTAAACAAAAGAAGATTGGAGTTCGTGGAGGAGAAGAAAAGATTAAAGAAAAGAGAATTGGAGTTGAAGAAGGAAATGCGGCTATTGCGGCAGAGAGATCAAGACGTCCATATTATGAGTATGGACCTCTCCAAACTAAACCCAATTCAAAGGGCTTACTTCGAGCAACAAAAGAAAGAAATTTATGCCAAAATGATGGTACGCACTTCACAGTCGAACTTGAATTACAATGTTCCTCAACCACAATCTCCACCTCCTCCTTGATCATATTTGTAATTTATTTTATGTTTTGCTTTTGTATAGTTTGTAATTGTGGTTATGTTTATATTTGTAGTTTGGCTTTTGTTTTGTCTTTGTTGTTTAATTTGTGTTTGTTGTGTATGTTATGAAATGAAATGCACGTTTGTGTTCACTTTTATAAGCAACAAAAACTTAAGGCAAATTGAACATACACAATGTTAAAAATTGCAAATACTTCAAAAAAAAGCCCCACAAGTGACGCAACGTAGCTAACAATACAAAGACTCGAAGTTTGGCTAGACTCTTGAGTGTCTTTACTCTTGTGCAAAATGATAGACACTAGGCATTCGGCAAGGCCTCGTCTCCAAAATTGGGCAGCCCTATAAGTCTATAACAAATAATATAATTTTTGGAGATTCTCAAAAGATCTTTCCACATCTTTATGACATGCCATTTGAATAATAACAAATAATTTTTTTTTTGGGTCATTAAGGTTTTTATTTTTATTTTTTTATCAAAGCTCATTAAGATTAAGGTTGAGAAGGGGAAAAGATTATGGACCTTATTACTAAGTGCCTTAATGACTTTATTTATTTATTTATTTTATAAAGGAAAAGGGGAATTGAACTTGGGACCTCTCCAACATTATAAAAAAAAAATTCCACATGAAATTTGATATTGTTATAAACTAAAGAGAATATAGAGAAGAAGAGAGACTTAGAGTGATTTTCTTATTAAGTAAAGATGCCTATTTATAGGCTTACAATGATTGGGACAATGATTTAAGACCCATAATTTGTAGTTTACAAGTCACTAAATATGATCATTAGGGCATAGGTTACATAATATTCAAATGTGTAACTTATGGATATTATGGTGGTCATCCACATTAATTTATATATTTACAACACTCTCCCTTTGATGTTCTATCATACAATGATAGTTGACTAATTAAAATCTTGCTAGGAAAACTTGTAGGGACAAAACCTAAGCAAAGGAAAAAGAGTACAATATATTATGGATCATTAATATGGCATTGAACATGTTTAATATTGTCTCATTAAAACTTTGCTAGAAAAATCCCAGTGGGATAAAAGCCTCTTTTGTTCTCTTAAGTTTTTGCTTATCTGTCATTGCTAGATCTAGGTTTGCTTCTACACCTCTAATTTCTTGATCTATGGTTGATGATGCTGATCCTTCTAAGGCATTGAATTGTTCTATCATATTGTTGTATTATTGTTGTCCTAAAAGTTTTTCTAATCCAAAATCTAAAATAAATTGCTTAAGTTTATATTCTGTTTTATCATATAATCCTAATTCAAATGTGCCATATTTTTCTAAATGCTCTTCACTAGGTAAGGTGTCTATGTCTACTATAAGTGTGTCTAAGATTTCATCATAATGATCTTTTATTAATTGCTTGTCTAAATCATCTATTGCCGTATGTATCTGGTCTACTTCATTTTCTAAATCATCATGTTCTTTTATTTGCTTATTATTAGAAAATCTAACATATGTATCTCCTGAATAATTTTAAAATATGTGTGCTTTATCTAGATTTCTAGATCATGCTTTCTTTAAATTAGGTAATTATGTTCCTTATAAAAAGCTATTATCTAGTTGTGCTTCTATCATTTGGTCCACTTATAATTTCATAAGCCCCGTTGGTCCACAAATTTTTTTAAGTGCCAAATGCATCCGCGAATTAATTTACGTGTGCCACGTTAGTCCATTACGTCAAAACACCCCAAACGAACATTGAGTTTTGTTCACGTGAAGGGGCAAATGGGTCAATTCTTGTCCTAATGTGAGTCAAATGGAATCAATTGGGGTCAATTAGGATCAAATGGTTTTGTTATTCAAATGGGGTCACAAATTGACCCCAATTGACCAACACTTTTTTTGAATAACAAATCATTTGAAACCTAATTGACCAAATTTGACTCACATTAGGACATGAATTGACCCATTCTCTATGTAGATAAAACTCAATCCCGTTGGGGGTGTTTTGATGTGGACCAATGTGGTACACCATACACGTCAGTTCATTTGTAAATACACTTGACATTTAAAAACTTGGAAAACTAACTTAAATTAAAGACTTTTAACTTCATTTTTAAATTTTTAGAAATTTAACCCTCAAGTACTACTTGAGGAGTGTTTGAACATTTTTCGAGAGGAGTTTGAGTAGTACTCAAGGGTCAAAATTCTAAATTTTTTTTAAAAAAATCGAAAGTTTTTAATAAAAATAAAAATGAATTAGGGTGCGTTTGGTAATGTTTTACAAAACGGTTTTTCATTTTACAAATTCAAAAAATGACAAAAATGCGTTTGGTTGCCATTTTGAGAAAACAATTTTTGAAAAACACGAAATAGAATTTCTAATTTACAGTGTAAATTTAGAAAATGACTAAATGATGTTTTCAGTGAATTTAGAAAACATAGAAAATACGGATACAAATAAAAAAAATTTACAACTGAAAAAAAAAATGAAAAAACTTGTGATCTGCACCTCCTCCCTACCTAGCCAAACCCACCTTCGGCGGTAGCCCTACCGCCCGCCGCTGCCCACCTCACCCATTTCTCTTAATCTCTACTCTATTTCTCTATTTCTTTCTCTCTCTCTCTCTCTCTCTCTCTCTCTCTCTCTCTCTACCCATCTCTCAAAATATATACTTTGTAATCCCTCTATAGTTTTCAATTTTCGTTTCAATAAACGGATCAAGACTCCTCATAACATCCATGACAGGAAGCTCACGAGCCTTAACAACCCTTATATAGAGAAAATACATCTGTTCAACTAGATCATAAATGGTTGCAGTCTTGTTTCCATTAATAATACAGTCACCAACAATTCTTCCACCTCCAAAGTAGTTGCGCCGCCCGAGGTGGGTTGAGTTTTATGAAACTTTTTTTTTTTAATTATATATTTTATGAAATTGGTTAATAATAATAATTTATAATTAATATTTTTTGTAAATATAATTATTTGGTTATAATAATTGGTTGATATCAAATGTGTTTTCATTATTTTTATTTTATATAATTATTTTTCAATTACGATATCATATGCTTTTTTATATTTTGAGAATGTAAAATTTAATTTTTCATTTTCATTTTTCAATACAGTTTTTAGAAAATTATTTTGTATACCAAACGAGCCTTAGCTTTCCAAATTTCTCATACTAGCCGTGTGCCAGCCTGAAGGCCCTACAACGCTACAACTAGAAGAACTTAAGCAACCAACGGTCAGCCGGTCACATTATCTCCGCTCAACTTATCAGCCATGGCTGTTGCCACAGTTAGTGCGTACTCAGTGTGCGCATGTGTACTGCGCTCACCGCGCACGTTAACGAAAGCTGTGTCCCCTTTTACACCAGAATGCTCGTCCTTCAATTTGGGTTTTAATTCTCTGCAACTGCGGACCACTGTACCCGCAAGAAAGCTTGTGGTTCGAGCCGCAAGAACCGAGTCCAAGGGGGTCTCTTTAGGTTTCAGGGCTCCTAATTTTGAGGTACCATAACTAGGTTTATTTTTATTTTATAATTTTTTTATAAATTTCTCCGAATTGGGTTCAAATATATTCTTTCTTTGGTTTTAGATTCCAGAGCCACTTACTGGGAAAGTTTGGAAATTGGAGGATTTTGAATCACACCCTGCTTTACTGGTTAGCTCCCGTTTTGTATTTGTCTTTTATGGCTATTGTTTTGGATGGTTATTGCTTGTTTGATTTTGTGAGTATATATATATGTGTGTGTGTGTGTGTGTGTGTCTGTTTTGGATATTGGCATTCAGTTTGAATGGATTTCCGGATTGAACTAAAAAGAACTGAATGGGTTGTTATGAAATAAAGACCGCAAACGATTTTATATCTTTTTATATTACAAGCATTTGAATCCAACTACTTGTTAGCATGCCCAAGTTGTAAATGGCAAATGCTTGGTTGAGAAATATACAGTGCCTGCCTAATACAATGTGGAGGTGCCTATATTCCATGTTTTGGAATTCTATGCCCTTCTGTTGCTCTGAATTAATTTGGGGTTCAAGTAAAAGGCTATATACAGAAACTGAGAATTGTAAGATGCCCATTTGGATATAACTAATCTTTATTTGTGTTAAAGTTGAGCTGACCCAAGGCTAGTGGTACGAGTGGATGCGTTTTTGGGAGTGTAAAGGTTGAGTGAGCATTGAAGCCTGAAAGAAGCAATTCCTTGACTCAACTTGGTTTTCACTTTTTCCCACATAAGAGTCAAGTAGTTAGACAGAAATGGGCTTCTAAGGTGTCAATTTTCATATTTAGATTAAAGATTATGATGGGATTTATATTATAATTATTTAGTATTGTTTTCTTAATATTGGAAACCTAAGAGCTACCTCAATACCAATAATTGCAGTCGAGCTAGCAATATTGTGTGTACGCAACAGAAACAAAACTGTTTGGATAAAATAATTTACCCTGAAGTGAGATGATAAATTGAAATCAGGATAGATAATAGTTACGATGATAAGATTCTGCAAAATTAGCCTCAATAATTAATAAATTTATGGTGCACCAATTAATGTGATATGAGATGTTGACAATATTTGTCAAATTTAAGCAGGTTTGGAACTTCTGAAACAATTTCTCTCCTAACCTGTATTTATTCATATAAATATTAAATGAATAGTATAGTTTATAATTCTATCATGCACTAAAAGATATGTTAATAATTGCTAAACAAGTTTGATAAAGTTTTCCAGTTTGTATTTTTAGATTGGCCACACAAGGTGAGGATAGGGTTGGGCCACAAGTTATAAGAGTATACAGAAAAGTAATGATATTTTCATTTTTTTTTTTATTGTCTTTTGTCAATTTGAAAGGCTAGAACTTTGCCACAGTTAGGAATTTTATGATTGCCTAAATCATGTGGATTTGAAATATATGTGGATTTTATAACTAGGTTGCCTATAGGGAACTTGAGCTCTGTTAGTCCAGTGGCTGATTTGAGCTTATCTATGAACCAGTTAAGCCAAGCTCAATCCTCAGCACAAGTTACTTGTAGTAATGACAACCATCTAATAGCCTGCCAGATATCAGATACTTTGGAAAACATATGTTTTTTTTGTAAGCTTGATAGTTTTTATAGCTCAAAAATAGATGTCGTCTCAGAATTTTTTCAACCATGCAGGCTTAACATTTTACTAAGTTCGGGTGAGTATAAACGACCAGCTAGAATACCACTAATCACGACAACCTTGCAAATGGAGGAATTGTTTGGAGTCGAATATACAAGAAACTTGAAATTGAGATGTTAACTTGTCTAAATAGTCCAATACTGCTTTTGGGACTTTTGGATGACATTTTCACAATCTTTTCTGTGCATATATGCACATAAACTAGGTCATATGTAGCTCCTGAAAATGAGGGAGAAAGAAGAAATATACAATCTGCAGCAATATGTGACTTATGAACAGATCAACCCAATGGACCTGTAAAGCCCAACCTGTACCACTTCTACTGCTACTCCTTCACGTTGGAAGTGAACTCCATGTGGTTTCTTTACCAAAGAAAAAATTGGATTGTATATATCTATCTTTCTTCACTAGTATAAAGGTTGAGATGCATTCTAACAATGTGATGGAGCAGGTCATGTTTATCTGCAACCACTGCCCATTTGTTAAACACCTGAAAAAGGGTATCGTGAAGCTTGCAAATTTCTATATGAAGGTAAGGTATCTGAATTCGTTCTCTTCTGAGAGGCTTGCTTCTTTTTACTGTTTTACCACAAACTTTGCTGAGTAAATGAATATATAAAAGTAACATATTCAAATGTGTTTATTTTATCATTATTATTGCTTTCAGGATCATTATCATTATTATTTTTCCTTTTCAGAAAGGACTTGCAGTTGTTGCAATATCATCAAATTCTGTAGCTACACACCCACAGGTACTAGATTTCTACTAACTCCATAACTTGGGATTAGAGCTTGTGAAGCTATTTTATGATCTGTCAATTTTGGAACTCTGACAGGATGGACCAGAATTTATGTCAGAAGAAGCTAAGCTTTTCAACTATCCTTTCCCATATCTATATGATGAGGTATGCTACTACCAATCTCAACCTGCTTTATAATTATGGTGATTTATTATTTCAATTTGTTTCTTAGTGTGGTTTTTAGAACGCTTTTGGCCGAGTGATGATATCTTTAATCTCATAAGAATCTGACTAGGTTTTGGTCTCTGCAAAGTTCTCATTCATGCGTGCATGCACACATGCATTTGTCAAAATTAATTTTATTCATATAGTTTTCCAAACTTGAACCTTATTTAACATTTTAAAGTAGAAAACAGGAGGTACTAATGGCTGCAAAAAGTATGACTAGCTTGGCATGCATGATAGGCAGGGGAGCTTTATCTAATGTAAGGGTTGGCTGGATAAATAAAATATTGGTCCCTAAAAATTAAAAACTCCTTGCAAGTGTAAAGTTTGATTTTCTTGAAGAGTAAAAGAAGTTGCTTAGACCTGAGGCTTATTAGAAAAAATAAAAAAAGGATAGTCTTGGTTATTCTGTACTCGCTGCACCTTGCCTCTCAGTTCCCTCCATTGCCCCCCCCCCCCCCTCCCTTTTGTTTTTAAAATTTTTTTAATTATTTTATTTTTTATTTTACTGGTTTTGTTAATTTTTTGTTTGGTAGACTGTATAGACTACCGATTCCTAAAATTGAGATTTCCAGGGCAGTGGAACTTCTCATTGCAACTTGTATTAAGTATACTTACATATCAATTTGATTGAAATACAATCACTGTTACGTTCCTTTTAACTCTCTGAATCCATTATCTTACTACTAAAAGCTTGTCAGACACTAATACATAGTTGAATATGTTCAATACAGTCACAGGATGTTGCCCGAGATTTTGGAGCAGTTTGCACACCCGAGTTTTTCCTATTTAAAAAGGTGACCAAACCTGCACCAATCGATTTGCTGAAATTATTCAACAACAGTACCTCATTTTTAGTTTTTGCTTTAGGGGGCCAATTGTAATATTATCACCGCAATACAATTTCAGTTAATCCACCTTTATTTGTTTTACCCTTTCTAGCATGGAGCTAAGTTTATAATGTGAAACAGGATGGGCGGAGGCCATTTGAACTGGTGTACCATGGCCAGTTTGATGATTCGAGACCTAGTAATAATATGACTGTAACTGGAAGGTAAACCTGTTTGTTTTTGGCTTAGTTCAATTGCATACTAGCTTTTTAACTTGTAATTCATAGTATAGGAACTGATTTCAAATACTCCATGTAGGGACTTGAGCCTGGCAATAGACTGCGTTCTCAGTGGCCAACCTGTATCATTGGTTCAGAAACCCAGGTACTTCTTTCTTGTACTACATTCATCAGGTCTTAAGATTTATGTTCCACCATGATTACGTTCTGAAAGTCATTTATTTTTCCACCATTTTTTTCTTTGAAGTGTTGGATGCAGCATAAAGTGGCACCCTGAGAGAAAACTATGATACACAAATCTTGGTTTCTACTTTCTTGAGATTATAATCTTTGAGTAAACTTGTTCTTCCAGGTTTTCTTTGTAATGGCTGACAACCATGTTAATATCAGAATGTAACTTGTAATTTCTTCTTTCTGTTTCTCTCAGTTCCTCCAATCCTCCTGTTACATTGATTTGGATTTCTGAAACCACATACAGCTAGGAAATAGTGTAAAATTTGATATATTTTTTTTTCTCATTTGGGTGAGAAGCTGTTGTAAATTTGTAATGTGTAAGTTTTTATATTGTATTAATCAATAAAGTAATTTTCATAAAAATATGGGATGTCTGATGTTTGCACGTGTTCGTAATGTTTGGAACTGTTCCAATTCTTGTGCTAATTTTCTAACAATTTTCGCTCTGGATGTATTATTTAGGTCTAGAAAACAGTATATAAAAACTGTAGCCATTCTCTTCTCTTACATATGCACTGGTTGAGTTACAGTCTTATTATTCTTAGATGTTGCAGTGGATCTCCTATCTTAGCTCCTTGTTCAGGGGAAATTTTTATTTTCAGTCTCTTAATTTCTTAATTATACAGGACATACACCAACAAGCTGGAAATAATTTTTCTCTTGTTCCACTATCCACATGCTACGATCTTAACAATGTCCAAATAATAACATCCCAATTTATCATACCTAACACCATGCAAATATTTGCACCGACACATGCAAGCTCATGGACATGGGCATAAAGGAGAACTCATTATGGTATGTTCTCTCTGCTACTAAGGCTATAGGATATTTTTGTTAAATTTGATTATGCATAAGGCTGTAGGATATTGAGGATAAGCTTAGAGACGTTCACCTTTAACAGCTGTTACTGAATTTTTCTTTTGGAACATGTCTAGGTGGATGCATGGTGTTTTATTGTATTTTTTAATTTTTTTTATGAATACAATGTAGGGTAGGTTTTCCCTTTCCAAATCCCACCCTTCCTTATTGTACCCGTTAAACCAACAGGTCATTATCGAATGAGTGACTTAGGAGTTATATTTTAGAGTAATATTAAGTAGATGGTGGATATGAATTTTAGTCGGCCACTGCTGTTAACTTTAGTGACTTATATAAATAAAACACATACTTGAGTTTACCACAGCACCACAACTGCATCCATCAATAATTGAGAGTCAAGAATCTTCCTTGCACTTACTTACAGACCTTTAGCACAAATTACTTGATGGGGAGTAAACTAAATTGTGATTATTTGTGTGCAAGGGGATCTCGACTTTATATAGAGTGGCAGCCTATAAATCTAACCCATAACTGAACTCATAGGATAACCATATTAGCCAAGGACTCTAATTCATTGTCCTCTAAGTAATAGGAATCCCTTTAGCCTTAGTAAACCAAAAACACATAAATCCATATAGGCTTCAAGGTATAATTCTAATTGAACTCTTGATCTTTACTTAGGCTACAAAACCCTTAGGCAACTATGAGACCACAACAGGTTGTGTCGAAGTACAACTCCAACAACTACACCCCAAAACTTATAGTTGTTAGGAAATGAATCAACAATATACATTAAGCTAACACCTGACATCACGTAGGGTTTCATCTTGCATGTAGAGAGACAAAGAAAGACATATAGAGAGAAACATATAAGTGCAGCCCTATTACAAACCACAATAAGTAGAGAATGAGGATTAGAGGTTTTGAACTCAAGACCTCCTCCAACCAAAGATCCGATTTCATGCTAGACAATCATTAGAGTTTAAGCTACTAAGGAATAAGCTAACAATAGATATCAAACTAACAATGAAAATAAGGAACTAGTAGATGTTAGAATTAATATGTATCTCAGTTTATGCCTGTTTCCTTGATTTACCCCAAGTGTGTCTCTGGATTAGTGTTGATGTGCGAATGACTTCCATAATCCAATGTGATTGATGAGAGGTCTTCTTATGTGACATGTTTATAGTACTTGGTATTTAGTACTTTCTATAGTTGGGGATATATTGATTTTTCTTCTTATCACAGAGGATAGATAGATTTGATGTCTTTAGCAAGCTTGTGATTTGGTTCTCTCACAGTGAAGTGCAAATAATCTCTTGTGTTACTCATGTTTCCATATTTGATGGTGATGCATGGTAGGGTACTTTAATTATATGGGATTCTAAACATCTCCCTCATCCCAACACATCCCAACACAACCCAAAACAACCTCATCCAATTGCACAATTGATGATTGAACGAATTAAGGCTTATTGGTTGAATATATTTTTTCTTATCCAAAAAAAAAAGTTCCTTTTTTTTTTTTTTGGCCATGAAAAAGAAGTACCTTTTGAATCAATCATTTCCCTCTTCTCTATCTCTAGAAAAAAAAAAAAAAAAAATTCTTTACGTACAAAATTTATTTAACAAACCCTTTTTTTTCTCTTGTATTAACATCACGGGTGTAGTAAAAAAATTTCAGGTCAATACTATGTTGGCCAACGAACCATTGTGCGCTATTATTAATTCTGAATCAGCACCGATATTATTTTCAACTTAAGCACCTTGATCCAACAAGATATAGGTACACCCATCTTGAGCCTCATGTCCAACTCAACCAAGAGCAATATTCGACCTCTATGAATTTTCTCCAAGAAGCTCCACTTATTGGGTTAGAAATTTCACTTGAGTCACCATTTTTACGATGTGCTTGCTCTACCTTAAATGATCCCACGGACCAACGTGGCCAACTTACTAATTTTGAACCAACATTAATGTCTACAACTGAACCACTTAGATCCAATAGGGTTTGGGAAAGCCCGATGAAGTTATTAGGTGTGAGATTTTATCTTAAAAATGGCTCGGTGATGTTACTAATCCTTTAATTGATTAATTAATCACTGTTTTGTTTTTTTTTTTGGTAAGGAATGCTTTAAGTGTTTGATTATTTGATTACAAGGGCTTTGGACATGAGAAAAATAGGGGTCCCATATTCATTCTTGAAGTTCTTATCGCTTTTATGAGAAGATTAATTTAGAAGAAAGATTAGTTGATGGTTGCTTGCTTTCTTAGCCATTAGAATTTGATAAGTTACAATATAAAATCAGTGGGCCTGCGATGGTTCAGTATCACATGTCTAAGGACAATGTATCCTTTGAAGAACATGCAGCATGAAATTTCTTTATCTTTGCGAAAATAATTGTTGGGAAAGTTTGAGAAGGATAGTGGTCCAATTGCTTTTGTTCTTCATAATATCATGTTGTAATTGGCTCATGACAAACTAGTTGTCGGCACCATTGCTTTTTAGTCTGGCCAGAGCCCCACAGACAACCCAATGAGGCTTGAAAGCTATGTCTACTGTTGTTGTTCCCCAAATTTTGATTATTGCAATCATGTTGCTTGAGTCCTTGATCATGTGTTACGTACTACGAACTTTTGTTGATGGAAGCAAGTTATTGTGATATTGTTGGGACAGTGTGCTGGAAATTTGGCTCAAAATAATGTAGTTTATGAGGCGAGCCTTGTTGTGAGTTCGAACAATAATACTAGAGGTTTCAAATTTTTTTATAAATTCTAGAAATCAAATGTGATAGATATCTTAGTTAGAAATAGATGAGGTTTAACGTGGGACTAAATGTGAACAAAGGAAACATGGCCAGATTAGTTAGTATCCAAAATTTTGGAGATTTGTTTTTGTGTCAATTTGAAACCTTTTGCAAACTTTGAAAATATGCTGTTAGCCTGAGGATATTTTCTCTTTTAGTCTTTTAGCTTAGACAATTTTACTTTTACGTACTAGACTGTTTAATACCTGCACAACTTATATCCAGATAAACAACCCCAAACTGATGAAGCAATCACATCTTATTGCTACTACACAACATCAATCTATACAAATTGTAATTTTATCTGAAAATAAAATCAATGAACTGGAATGATGATATTAGGAGTTTATGGAAAACACGAAGGTGATCCAATTAGAGGTTCAGATGACCTGGAGAAACTAGAACTGTGAACTGTAGCTTTCTTATTTGTCACAACTCCATTGCCAAGAAAATTTGGTTTTTCACAATCCTCATTTTCTTGCCTTATCTCCTTGAGCATGGCTGTTACATCTTTCATGGTCGGCCTTTCCTCCGGGCATGGATTAACACAGAGAAGAGCCACCCCAAGCACTTGAAGCATCTCTTGGACTTGTGTCCCTGATAACAATATTAGCTGCTGATCAAGAATCGATGTGAATTCTCTTTTCCTTTCTCGAAGTTCCTTGTTGACCCAAGTGACAATATGGGCACCCTCTGGAATCTTGTTATCTGTTGGTTCCTTCCCGGTTAAGACCTCTAGGAGCACCACTCCATAGCTATACACATCACTCTTTTCTGTGATCCTCAAACTGTATCCATACTCTGCAGTATATTATTATATTACAAGCAGTGTTAGTCAAGCTTCAGAATACATCATTGTTATAGGAAGCAACTTTACAATGGATTAATCGAAAAGAAGAACAAACAATTCAAGATTTGGAAAAGATTCTAAGTAAAAAGAATATGTTGGAGTCATAGTAAATTATATGACATAGCTAAAAAAAGTTAATTAAAGGTTGTGAACAATTTTAAGAACTATGAAATTATATTTGTTTGATAGTGACAACATAATTAATAAACTAATCATGGAAGAATCTGAAGCATTTATGCCAACCTGGAGCAATGTACCCATAAGAACCTGCAACTGTGTTGGAGTTTCTGCAGCATTCTGGAGAACTCAAAAGCTTTGCAAGGCCAAAATCTGCAAGAAATGATTCATACTGTGGTCCTACCAAGATGTTGTTGGCCTTAATATCCCGATGAACTATTGGAGGAATACAATCATGATGAAGATAAGCTAAACCATGAGCTGCTCCCAGTAAAATCTTGTACCTTGCATCCCAGTCCAAGAACAGCCTCTTCTCGTGGAGCAATCCTCCCAAACTCCCATTACTGATGTAATCAAACAAAAGCAGTCTGGTTTTTCCATTGTTACAACATCCCAGAAGTCTGACTATATTTTTATGCCTTATTGATCCAAGAGTATGAACTTCTGTAGAAAACAGGTCTCTGTCTGGAAGCTCACCATTATTTACTGGCCACAGCTTCTTCACTGCAATGACCTGTTTCGTTGGAGTCTCCACACGATAAACCATTCCCGAGCAACCCTTTCCCACAATGTTTGAATCTGATAGCCTAGTCACAATGTCATTGACAGAAAAATTAAGCTTTTGAAATGGGATGAAATCCCACACCAGATCATTTTCTTCTTTCCAGTCCATCCCAAATGTGATTCCCCAAACTCTGACAAATAAAATAATTCCAGCAAGCATAATCAATATAGTTGCAGTTACACTGAGAAGAGCACAAACAACTAGATATCTGATGGATTTCTTGTCATGCAAGTTGCCATTTAAGCGACACTCATTTCTGTTTATGCATAGCTTCTGATTACCAGCAAATGCAGTTGGTGGAATTTCTTTGAAGAAGTTAGTATTGGGAAGTGGACCTGAAAAGTCATTGTATGAGACATTGAGGGACACAAGATTGTCCAGACCACCCAGTACCTTCAAACTTCCTGTCAGCATATTATGGGAGAGATCCATATTGGCAAGTTTTGAGAGATTTGAGAAGCTTTGTGGTATGGGGCCTGTCAGAGAATTCCAACTCAGATTCAAGAGAATATCTAGTCCTAGCAAGTGTCCAATCTCATCTGGGATTGAGCCATTGATTTTGTTGCTGCTCATATCCAACAACTGCAAATCCTTACAGAGGCCCAACAATTTGGGAATGGAACCGGTAATGAGGTTTCCACTGATGACCATTTTGTTTAGGGATGTCAGCTTGCCCAAAGTTTCAGGAATCCCGCCTTCTATTTGGTTCATGGAAAGGTCTAAAACATTTAGACCTGTAAGGAATTGAAAAGATGAAGGAATCATGCCATGGAGGTCATTTCCATGCAAATCAACCATTTCTAATTGAGTGCAGTTTCCAATTTCAGGAGGAATTTCCCCAGTAAATTGATTTTCTGACAATTCAAGGAAGCTCAATCTATTTAGCAGCCGAAGTTCCGATGGAATTTGACCTGTGAAGTTGTTTGATCCCAGGCGTAAGCGGAGCAAGCTGGTGCAATTACCGATGCTGGTTGGAACTTCTCCTGAAAATTCATTCGATATCAGCAACAATTGCGTTAAGTTCTTGAGGCCAAAGAGAGAACTTGGAACTGACCCAGTGAGGAGATTGTGTGAAAGATCCAGTGCTTGAAGTTTCTCACAGTTGGCCAGCTCAGTTGGTATGCTTCCGTGGAGCTGATTCTGCCAGGCAAAGAACAAAGTAAGTTCTTTCAGTTGCCCAATGGCAGGTGGAATCTCACCTGAAAATCTGTTGTTATCCAATTCCAGTTGCTTTAAAGTGGAAAAGTTTCCAATTAAAGGTGGTATGCTGCCTGATATCTGATTCTCAGACAGAAGAAGTTCCTCCAATGCCACTAAATTTGCAAGAGACACAGGAATCTCACCACTCAGAAGATTCAATGAGAAATCGATAACTATCAAATTGGAGCAATTCCCTAGTGTGTCTGGAATGCTTCCACTTAGATTGTTCTTCCATAGTAGCACTCTTCTCAGTTCTTTCAACAGACCAAATTCACCAGGAATTTGACCAGAAAGTTGGTTTCCATACAGAAACAAATTTTCTAAGGCTGAACAATTACCAATTTCTGGTGGGATGTCACCTGTGAGATTTGCAGTATAGACCGAAAGAGTTTGGAGATTCTTAAGTTCTCCTATACTGCTTGGAATCTGCCCGGCGATTCCCGTAGCTGCAAGGCCAAGGAAAATTAGTCCCTTGCAGTTCGATATCTGCATTGGAATTTCGCCATGAATTGCAGGATTCCCGCCTGCACGGAAGATTTCCAGAGCCAACAACTGGCCTACTTCTGCAGGGATCTTTCCGGATAGCTGGTTGTCATACAGTTCAAGTTGTTGAAGCTTTGAACAGTTTCCGATTTCTTTTGGAATTTCCCCATGCAGGGAATTTGAATTCAGTGCTAATAGCTGCAATTTGGATAATTTTCCCACCTCTTTCGGAATGTTGCCTGTTAGAGCATTGAAGCTGAGATCCAAGGTGATAAGTGACGACAAGTTTCCAATTGACCGTGGAATTTCTCCGCTTAGGTTCCCATTTGAGAGTACAAGGGTGGTGAGATAGTTGAAGGAGAGGAGCTGGCTAGGGAAACTGGTAGGAATTTTGATTGAGGTGATTGTGATTTCGAAAACAAACCCATCAGTGGAACATCTGATATAATCCCATTTGCATGGATCATGGTCAGTTGGATTCCATGAAGAGAAAAAGGTAGCAGAGGAAGAAGAATTGAAGGTTGAAAGCCATGAAAGTAGGGAAAGACCCTCTCGGTTCAGAGCAGAGATGGCAGGAAGCAGAGTGATGTTGAGAAACAAGAAAATAAAAGTGATTGCGCTCCTTGACATGATGAGGTTGATAACAACACTGCTACTGTTTTATCTCATCTGAGTCTCTCAAAATCTCTCTGCATGTGGATGGTAGGATATTGAAATGCCTTGGTTTTGTTCAGAATAACTGAGGATGTACACTTGAATTTGAAACCTTCAAGCTGCTTTTCTAATGGAAAACATTGCTTAATTAATTGTATTGAAAGTAAGAGCCGGGCCTTGGAAGGACATATTAGTTTATGGTTTCAAATGAAGTACTGGATTAAAAATATATTTTGGGTATGAAGTGAGAACCTTCCTTTGAATAATTGACTAATTTAAAAATAAGTTTGTAACTTTTTGTTTTCCCTCTGTGTTAACATTTGGAAAGTAGTAAAAACAAATAACAGTATGAGTATTATGTGAGGCAAAAATCACTACAGGACAGTATAAGAAAGATTTCATGAAGCTTATTTCGTTTTCATTAATTGTTCACCATATTTTGATGGGATCTCTCGTAATGTCACAATATGAAATTATGTGGCCCAAATGATAATACCAACAAAAACTAATGCAGAGAATATCATCGGCTGGAGTTGAGTCAGATTACTAAGTATGACATTATGCAATTTGCTACTGTTCTGCTTTTCAAGTTTTCTGTTATACTGCTTTCGTTTCCAAGTTTGTCCAAGTGTTTATGAGTTCCCTCTAAATCCCTTCATATAATTGCATGGCAATCCACATAGTGAAAATGACTAAGCAGCCCTCTCAACCCAAAATAAGGAAACAACAAGAAATAAAAAATTGTTGTAAAAGTATATAGAAAATAGGGTTTGTGGAAAAGAGAGGCAGAAATAATATGATTTGTCTATTTTATTCATCTTATAAATATTCTTATATAGAGGTAGGGTTTACTAGGGTTTTGAACATTTACTAGTATGTCCCTACAACTAATTACATGAATAGCCACACTTAATAAAGTATTTACAACACTCCCCCTTGAATATTCCATGTCATTAGTGTTGTCTATGTTATGCGCTTCTAAGTCGCTTCGTTAAAACCTTACCAGGTAATAAAAACTCTATGGGAACAAAAACAACCATGGTCTAAGGAAAAAGAGTGCAATGCGCGTGAGTGTGGAGTAGTCGCATTAGAACCTCGAAAGTAGGTGAAGTCATATCTTCTGGATCATAAGCAGATAGTATGTCTATGGGAGCGAGGTGCATTAGAGTTGCTACACCAAAACCTTACCTGGTAAACCCAATGGGAAAAACCCGTGGTCGAAGGGAAAAGATGAGGAAATGCATATATATATCTGATCAACACATCTTCAGGATGTAGTATGAGTAGGGTGACGATGCCAAGATGTGCCTCATTAAAACCTTGTCAGGTAACAAAACCCAGTGGGACAAAATAACCCTGGACAAAGGACAAAAGAGTACATGATGATCAAGCGAGTATGCTTCAGGATACTCCACCTGATGTCGACTCCCCCTGAAGACTACATACTAGGTAAATCAGCCAATCTACGCAAACCAATACCTCGAACATGCATCAAGAACGTGGACTTTGACAGTGACTTGGTGAAGAGGTCTGCATGGTTGTCTTGAGATCAGATCTGCTTGACTTCAATCATTTGATGTTCTTGTTGCTGTTGATTGAAAAAGAATTTCAGTGTAATATGCTTGGTGTTGTCTCTTTTGATGAAACCTGTCTTCATCTACAGGATGCAAGTGGCATTATCCTCATAGATAATGTTGGTTCATCAGTGGTGGAATGCAGTCCATACGTACTTCGAACATGCTTGGAAACTGCTCTCAGCCATCTCAGCATGATTCGAAGATGTAGTAACAAGGTTCTGTTTCGTAGACCTCCAAAATATTGTTGTATTCCCAATGGTAAAGACATAACCAGTTTAGGAACACGCCTTATGCGGGTATGATAGATACCTTGTGTCAGCATATCCAACAAGGCGGGCATCCTTTTGAGGATCGAGGGGGTTCGATCCATTCCTTGATGCATAGAGATAGAATAAACCCATATCCGTCATACCTCTAAGGTAGTGGAAAATGTCTTTTGTGTCATTCTAGTGACGACGTGTTGGCGCAGAGCTATATCTAGCTAGCAAGTTCACAGCAAATGAGATGTCTGGTCTAGTACATTGAGCAAAGTACAATAATGCGCCTATTGCACTTAGTTATGAGACTTCTGATGCCAATATCTCTTCGTTATCATCTGCGGGATGAAATTGATCATTCTTAGGATCTAGACTACGGACGATCATGGGCGTGCTAGAAGGCTTCGCTTTATCCTCATTAAAGCGCCTTAACATCTTCTGGATGTAATTCGATTGATGGATTAGAATTCCATCTGCACGGTGCTCGAGCTCCAGGCCGAGATAGAAATTCGTTCTCCCAAGATCTTTCATCTCGAATTCCAACTTCAGTTATTTAGCGGTTTCATTGATCTCTTCAGGAGTACCAATTAGATTCACGTCATCGACACAAACAGCTACAATACCAAAACCGGAACTTGTTTTCTTAATAAACACGCAAGGGCATAGATCATTATTTACATATCTCATCCCGATCAAATATTCACTTAGACGGTTATACCACATTCGTCCGGATTGTTTCAATCCATAAAGTGAACACCTCAAACGAATAGAGAGCGTGTTCCGTGGTCTAGAACTATTTGCATCGGGTATATTAAGTCCTTCGGGAACTTTCATATATATATATATATATATCTCTGTATCAAGATCCTCATAGAGATAAACAGTGACCACATCCATAAGCTGCATCCTCAGTTTTTTGAAAACTACCAAACTGATAAGGTAGCAGAACATTATGATGTCCATTACGAGAGAATGCACTTCCTCGTAATCAATCACAGGGCGTTGAGAAAGTCCTTGCGCTAGTAGATGAGCCTTGTATCTTACAATCTCGTTTTTCTCATTATGCTTCCTTACAAATACCAATTTAAATTCTACAGGTTTATCATGAGGAAGATGTAGGAACGACATGCCCAAATACCTTTCTCTTTGTCAAGAAATCTAATTCGACCTGTATTGCTTCTTTCCATTTTGTCCAATCGTCTCGACGTTGACTTTCATCAACGGAGCAAGGTTCGATGTCATCGCTAGTTATGATTTCGGTAGCTATCGCGAATACAAATATATCATCGATGATAATCTCGTTTTGATTCCAGAGCTCACTTAAGCATGCATAATTTATAGAGATCTCTTTGTTCTCAGGAGTGGGTTCAGATGTTGGAGCGTCCCCCAACACCGTCTCTTCCAGGACGGAAATATAATCCTGAACTATTTTGTGAGATGGATCGGTTGAGATCGCGATGTCAAGAGGACTCGTTTGTGCCAAATTTATCCTCTTCTGGGGATAAGAGTCCTTCGAACCTAGTGGTCTACCTCACTTCTGGGCAGGGACATATATATGAGTGGTTAGCTGCTATGGCTGTGCCTCGTTCATCTGGGACAACACGTCTTTCGGGGACAGATATCCTTGCAGGCACGTTTGCAACAGGTATATGTGATCTCGTCACTTTAGCTAGATCAGAAAAGGCGTATGGCATATTATGGGCTATACTCTGTAGATCTAGAATTCTCCGCACTTCGCTATCACATTACGCGGTTCGGGGATCGAGATGAGACATGGTAGGGACATTCCACGTCAATTGACGTCGTTCTTCAGGAACAGTGACGTTCTTATCTCCCCTAATGGCGGGAAGACTGTCTCATCAAAATGACAATCCGCAAATCTAGCAGTAAAGAAATCACCTGTCAAGGACTCTAAAAATCGTATAATGAATGAAAATTCATAATCAACATATATGCCCATTGTTCGTTGAGGACCCATTTTGGTACGTTGTAACGGCGCAACTGGCACGTAAACTGCACACCCAGATACCATAAGTACGAAACGTCAGGTTCGTACCTAGTCACCAATTGTAACGCGGAATAAGGTTGGGTAGCAGTGGGCCTCAACCGAAGCAACATGGCTGCATGCAAGATTGCATAGCCTCACGCAAAAATTGGAAGCTTGGTGCGCATAACCAAGGTTCGTGCAATCATTTGTAATCTTTTAATGAACACTTATGCGAGACCATTCTGGGTGTGAACATGGAGAACTGAATGTTCAACATTAATCCCAAGGGACATACAATAATCATCGAAAGTTTTCGATGTAAACTCTCCAGCATTATCAAGTATTTTGGACTTTATAGGATAATCCGTGTGGTGAGCCCTCTGGGCGAGAAGTTTAAAAAAAGCAGCCTTTCTTATGAACAATAGTGTAACATGTGATCACTTTGTCGATGCATCAACCAAAACCATAAAATATTTAAATGGTCCGCATGGTGGTTGGTTAGGTCCACAAATATCCCTTTGTATCCTTTGCAGAAAAATGGTGGAGTCTTTACTAGTCTTTGCATATGATGGTCTAGTATTCAACTTTCTGAGCGAACAAGTTTGATATAGTGTGTTACTAAACACAAGATCCTTATTAGTAAGGGGATGCCTGTGTGATGAATTGAGGATACGACACATGCATCATAATTTGACCTGGGTATCCTAATCGGTCATGTCATAGCAAGAAATTGCTCGAATTGGTTAACTTATGGTGAATTATGTGATTGGCCTCAATCGATTTAATGGTGGTCATGTAAAGACCGCTCGAGAGACATTTCAATTTCTCCAATGTATGCTTCTGGCCATACAAATTGGAAGCTATGCAAAGATATTTCACTACATTTTCCTCAGTAGTTTCAACGTGATAACCGTTGGCTCGAATATCCTTAAAACTCAATAACGTTCTTCTGGAACTTGGAGAATATAAGGCCTCATTAATAGTAATTCAGTACCATTGGACAACATAAAAATGGGCTTTGCTATGACCCTCTATCAAGTTGGATTGGCCTGATATGGTTGTCACAGAGGTATGAGTAAGCAATAAGTTTGAAAAATACTTCTAATCTTGGAGTATGGTGTGCGTAGTAGCACTGTCTGCCAGACAACAAACTTCCTCACTAAACATGCTTATTCATAAATTTAATTCAATGGATCACATGTATGAATAATATTATTGAATTAAATCATATTCGAGCATAACCAAATTTTTTTAGAACAAATAATCCAAGTCATAAACCACCAAAATAATCCGAATAAGTTATCTAGAAAATAAATACGGCACAAGTGTCGATCATATCCATGTCATTGAGTTTCTAGTCTTCAAAGTGTCCAGATTCAGCCTGAAAATCAGTGACCTCTAGGGTGGTATCCATAGGAAATGATTCCTCAACCAGATTGGTCTCTCGAGTTCCGCGACTGGCGTGATACTCATCTACAGCTTGCGCTGATGCACGGCAAGTGCGAAACCAGTGATCAGTTCTTCTAAATCGGTGATAAAGATCATTCTGATTTTGATTCTGGTTCTGGTGGCGACGGGCCGAACCAGTGTTCTTCTCATTTCTAGTTCTTAGGGCCGAGTGACCATGGTTCCTACCACGTGGGCTTTGGCCACGAGAATTCGAGTTTCGTAGGCCATGGCCACGTTGCCTTCGGTCATACGGGTCATTCCTCTAAGAACTTTTCCTTACATATCTCGGGCGGTCGGACTTTTCGCCCTTTCCATGACCTCGGTATCCTCTTTCGCGGTTTGAATTGCGATGGGCAACAACGTTTGCTTCAGGCAATGGTGCTGCTTTAGTACCGACAAGTCGGATTTGATCATTTCTCATTAATAAGTTGTTTTTTTGAGCGAGCAACAGAGTAGTGATCAATGCCGAGAACTTGGTAAAATTTCTCTTCCTGTATTGTTGCTGTAGGACCAAATAGGAGGTAGAGAAGGTGGAGAAAGTCTTCTACAGTAGGTCAGCTTCAGTGAGCTCCTCCTCACAAAATTTAAGGAGTGACCGGATTAGGTAGATCTTCGAATTATACTTATTCACGGATTTGAAATCCTGGAAACAGATGTTCTGCCAATCATGTCTTGCTTAAGTTAAGAAAATGGTCTTATGATGGTCAAATCGCTCTTTTAGAGCGACCCAAAGAGCTCATGGATCCTCTTTAGCGAGGTACTCAACTTGGAGTGTTTCCTCCATATATTTCCTAATGAAGATCATGGCACTTGCCTTAAGTGACTTTACGACAACATTGTCAGCATTAATTGTCGACCTCATCTTATTGGCCAATCAAATGAAGCTTAACATCTTGAGTCCACTTTAAATAGTTTCTTCCAGAAACTTCCAAAGCGACAAAATCAAGCTTGTTGAGATTTGACATTCTTTGATTGAAAGTAATAAATAATCATAATTAATGCTTTGAACAATAACATCCATAAGTAACAAATAAGAACTTCAAGTTCTATAACATGGTATAGACATGTAAAATCTACTGGTTTTATTATGTATGGTGAATTTATGAAGGAAACTTCAGGTTCCTTATATGGCATCATTGAAGCTACATGTTCAATATTTATGTATGAACTACTGGTTCATTAATTACCTGCAATTTCTACACATATACTCTAGTGTAAAAATTTAAACAAGTAAAATATTCATATACTCAAGTAGAATAGAAAAATATCACAAAATTGTTTGAATAAAGTTTCTAGCATTTAGAGTATATATATATATATTAAATGGTTTGTATACTAACAAGAAATCATTAGCAGCATAGTGGTTAATGCACAAGGTTGTGCACAAGAGGTCCTGGGTTCAAATCTCAAGCATGGAAAAGATTAAAATCTTCTTTTTACAGAGTTATGTGTCAGCGTGGGAGTGACAGCGACGTAGTGCTGACGTGTCAACGATATGGTGGTTGATGTGGCTGCCTACGTGGTAGTGGCATGGCGGGCCTGCTAGGCTGCCAGCATGGGCTGGGCCGCTGTGGGGCTGGGCCGCTGTGAGGCTGCGCGAAGGGGGGCTGCTGCGTGCGCAAAGGCTGGCAGCGAGGCGCAGCAGATGGGCTGCTGCTGGCAACAAGGTCCGGTGGCTGCTGGCCACAAGGGGTGGTTTCCGATCACCCCAATAAATCTCCTCTTTTTATTATTTAATCATTCAATCCAATAAAGCATGTACAAAATATATAATCCCAAATAAATAAATCACATAAATTTCGGGTTCATGCTTCATGGAGATTTTTACATTCAATCAAAGTTTAAAAACATGAATATAAAATTGTTTTATAAAACCTACTTGGTTGAAGAATAGATTGAATGATGATCATATTTTGTTTGGCGATCCACAATCCAAAGAGTTTTTCATACTGATAACGTGTTATAAAATTATGTAGAAAATATGGTTTGTGGAAAAAGAAAGTCAGAGAGAATATAATCTGTATATTTCATTCATCTTATAAATATCCTTATATAGAGGTAAGGTTTACTAGGGTTTTAAACATTTACTAGTATGCCCTTACAACTAATTACAGAAATAACCACATTTAATAAAGTATTTACATCAAAAATTAAAAAAGAGGTGACACTTCAACATTTTATGTGATATGAGTATGGTGAAGACCCTAAATCATATTGGATAAAGTTGTTCATGTCATGCAAGTAGGTGAGTGATTTTCATCATTTTCTGAAGGGACAACAGAGGTCCATGCCTCTTCAAGAAAAGGGCTCTTTTCCTTCCCCATGCATGAACCTTCCCACAAGCACGACCCCGATAAAAAGCAGCACAAATTTGGCTTTTCCATAAAATCTACTTCTAGAAACTTTGCAAGCTAGCACCTCCCTCTCCCAGTTGCCTCCATTGGTTGAATTAAATTTCGTTTTTTGTTTTTTTTAATTTCATTGTATGGTTCTATTTAGAGCTTCTAACTTATAAGGCCTTTACAACTTTTAAAAACACTCGAAAGAATCAGCGTTTGAACACTCATCTAGAATGTTTTTGCTACAACTGTAAAAATCAAACAAAAATATTAAAAACACTATGAATCATAAATCAATAAATCTTCTAAACCATGCTAAAAATACCAAAAAATACCATTGTAACTTTTCTTTTAACCGCTGCCAGCCTGAGGTTTCAAATGATGGAGAAAACTTGAAAAACTTGTCCTTAAAAGTTTAAAACCAAAGTCATGTCTTTTTCTGATCTTACTCTTCAAGATTTTTTTGTTAGTAAAAACACAATTTGACATCTATTCAATTTTTTTATTTTTAAACTCGGAAAATAAAAACAAATAAACAGAGAAAGATGGGAGATGAATGGTTTCTTATTAATTTTTTGGGTAAACTACATTTTTGGTCTCTGTTCGTTAGTATAGGCACGAACTGCCGTCTCTATTCGATCATTGACGAGTCACCTTTCACCCCTGACAGGACAGGTTACATTTTTTGTCTCTGTGTTTAGACCCGAAAGCACATTTGATCCTCGTAGTTTCAATTTTCTCAATTTGGTCATTGTGTTTTATATTTTTTTGTAATTTTGAGACATTATGCACCTAACATGAAAATTTTTCTCAAATCAAAACTAATAACTTATTTAAACAAACAAGCTTTACTTAAAAATGACTAAAATTTGTGTACCTTTGAATTTTTTATTTTCAAACAAAAAGTTAGAGAAATCACAAACTTAAAGTTCAAATCCTAAAAATTTTGTGAGCTTCAATTTCTTTAGCAAATAAATACAAAAATAAAAATTGAACTTAGTTTTAGAAAACACATAAGATGGTCTTTCAATCCCCAACAACATTTTTCTTAAAAACAAGTGGATAATTTATCCCCAAATTGAAGATCGATTTAAGTTTTGTTAAAGTTGTCCTAAAATTGCAAACAATATAAAACACAAGGACTAAATTGAGAAAATTGAAACCACGGAGACCAAATGTAATTTCGAGCCAAAACACAAGGACCAAAAAAGTAGTTTACCCTATTTTTTTAGGGGTAAAATTGGTTGGTAAATTTTTTTTTAAAAAAGGACAATATTAAAAGCATTTCTAAGAGACTATTCAAATTTTACTCTTCATATCTCACTTTGATGACCTATGTGGCAATTTGAAGAGTTAAAATGATTCACTTTAATAGACTTATAAGAAATATGTTTGTTGCTCAAACTATTTTTGAGATATATAAGACATTGAGGTGCGATATATTGAGGCCTAAAATTATGAGGAAGCCGTAGTCAATAAGACATCCATGGAAGAGAATTTTGAAAATAGAACAAACATACAAACAGAAGAGAAGAAAGAAAATGATGCATCATGAGCTAGCGTAGGTCTCAAAAAGCTGTCTACTCTTTGTGAAATGGAAACAAGTGGGAAATCTGTAAAGGGGAGTATGGCCCATGGATATGGGATGAGTTATGTATGGATGGTGGGGGCAAGTGATCCCCCAACCACATTTGGTACCAACTGATCACTAACTTTAATTTGCAAAATTTGCATTTGGATTTTTGGTTTTATATGATGCTGACCCATAACTCTTTCCAGCTAAAAAATATGAAATTAAAAGAAGTTGGAAATATATAATTGAAAAAGAAATTGCATGACTTTAAGTAAAGGATGGGAGAGACACATATAAGTAATAAATTAGACAAAGACGTACTCTCAACTCTTATAACAGGGGCACTTTGGTTACTGCTCCCACAATATTATTGGGGGGCTGACCAGTTGATAAAGAGTCCACTTAAGCCTAAATACTAAATCCTATATAGTTACCTCAAAAAAAAAAAAAAAAAAAACTATACAGTTATCTTTTCCAATATATGGGAAGATGTCTATGCGCCATTGTAGACTTCTATTTGGTTTTTTTTTTTTTTTTTTTTTATATAAACCCATTTGGACAATTGCAATGTTCATAAAGCCCAAACACGGAAGCCAATTACCTTGCCGGCCCACCTTTTAAAATGGTCCATGACACGGAACGAAACACCATTAAAATAGCAAGAATATAACACGGCTGCCACTATTAAGTATTACCTGTTAATCGAAATAGACAAACCTGAGAAAAAAAAAAAAAACCTAACTGTTACAGACTGCCATTGCCGAGCAAGAAGAAGAACATTCATCGGAATTGCAAAAACCTCTATCTGCAATTCCTGAACAAACAACAAGCAGCAACATCAATCCTCACTCATTAGCAGCAACAAATATGAAATTCAAATCGAAAATCAATAAATCAAAAACAAAAATCGCAAAATTCGAAAATAAAACGCGATTTCAAAACTGAAGCTCAAAAAACGACTTCAATGGCGATCAAAACGGAGAGCAAAAAAGACAAAGACAGAGCGACATAGACATAAACAAAGAGAAAGAAAGCCAGAGAGAGAGAGCGCGAGCTAATCGCGCGCACACACAGAGGCACAGAGCTTCTTCAACGAACACGAACACGAAAACAAAAATTTGAACGTAATGAATGACTGAAAGGACAAATCGCCATTTGGAACAATAATTAAACTAACAGGAAATAGAAGTGGATCGGGTGGAATAAAAACTGGGCCGGAAATACAACAACTGGACCAGTTATAAAGCCCAATAAAAATGTGGACTTTAAAGGGAAAATGAAACCCAAAGTGGGGGTATTGGTAATATCTGCTTCTATTTAGTTATCTTTCTAATATAAATCTTAAATATTAAGTTTTAAACTCAAAAGGTTTAAATCTTAGTCCCTAAAATGACATTATTTTGAAAATAAGCACAAAGTTAGTAGACGAGCATATTTCACGATAAATCTCCCTATATCTTTTCCCTATCACATAGTTGCATTTTAAGAGTGCTTCAAGTATGTTTTAAGTGGATAAGAGCTCAATCAATAAACTAGTCTTAAACGGTGGTGCCCCATAGCTATGTTTTTTTAGTTAATTACTTCTAAGTCTAAATTCTCTAATTACTTTAACTACAAAAATAGTCAATTTAAAGCTTAGGTTTTTATTTGTTAGTTTTTATCACAAATAGTCCCTCAACTTTCCCTCAAATATCAATTTGGTCCTTAAAATGCATTTTCACTTAGTGTGGTCCTCCGTCTTTATTACAACATATCTATGTTGTTGTCACGCCCCAATTTTGAATAAAATCTAATATCTTGGAGTAAAGCGTGACTTACGTCCTAATCGCAGATTAATAAAATTATTTTTACAATTAAGACGTGAAAGGAAAAGAAAAGAAAATAATATAATATAATATAAAATAATTGAAGAAACTAAGTAAAGTGAAAATAAAAAATAGACTTTATTTAGCAAACTACTGTTCAAAGAGTACCATACTACATGTTCATCTTCTTATATATTACAATTTATTGATAAACAAAAACATAGTACTCCAGAAAATTCTTTAAATTTTCCTTGGGTATTCCACATCATCGATCATATTTCCGTCACCTACACGATCTATTAGGATTTGAGTTTTTAAGGCTCAGTAGGGTATAGTGATCCCTTATGGCCAGTTATCAGATTTAATCAATGTTTAGGGTTTAGGGTAAATACAATGTTTCAGTAAAAGAGAATAAATACAGATAATGATTTCAATTATATGCAATGAGAATGTGTGTACTCACTCATTAACCATTCATGTTGACACATACCCAAGACAAACAGGCCTACACGTCTCATACCATGCATCCTTCCACTGTGGCCCCGAATGTCCAAATTATGAGTCAACACTCGTCCATCCCTTAAGCCCAAATATTTTGAATATTATTAATTCCACTTTTCCTTCAATAATTCTTCCACAAATCATGAGCTCACCAAGTACATATCCCTTTCTCCATGGTGTTTCTAATAAATCACGAGACCACCAAGTTCATCTCTCTCTCTTCTTGGTGTCTAAATTAATCATTTTCTTAACATTGTTCGCAATCACAATTTCCTTATGCACTTATGATTATGCATGTAAAGATAAATATTAATGTATGTATAGAGAAATTAAATCGTACATTAATAATAATTCAACCTTATGCAATTTAAGTGTATCACACTTTAACTTAGAAATGTCATATTGACGCGAAACTTATACCAATAGACTCGTATCGAAAAATAGAGTCGAGAGGGTGAAAATTGGGCGAAAACGGTTGCTGAAAACAGCCGCACGCGCTAGGGTTGGGTCGGGTTTGGGCACAACCCGCAGACCAACCCGATGGGCTCGGTTTGTAAAATTTACAACCCAACCCAAACCATTAATAGGTTACAAACCAAACCAAACCAAACCAATTTTATTCGGGTTGGATTGGTCGGGTTATTCACTTTGGGCCTATACCAAAAATATTTGAACTAAGAGACTTATATAATTAAGCCAATGAAGGCCCAAAAGCAAAAAGCCCATGCGAATGTTGCAGTTGGGTAAGGTCTTTGGAATCACTTTTATAGAGAATGGATTGGAGGTGAGTTCTCTTCCTAGCCGATGTGGGATAGTGGCATAGGACTTTTGCTATTTCTTTCTTCTAGTGTTTTTTTTTTTTTTTGTTGACTCTTTGCTTCTCTCTCTCTCCCTCACTGTCTTTCTCTCCCTCACTGTAACAAAACCCATGGGGTGGACATCAAACTGTCCAGCCCGACGAAATCGCCTCCACCGACAGTCAAAAACTCGACAAACCATCGTCTGTCGCCACCCGCCAAGCCCGCCCAACCCAATCAATAACGGGCCAGTTTCAGTCCGGAGCTTCCACCTACCCGCCCGCCAACCACAATCTTCTCCAGCCCAGCCTTTCTCTTCTCCCGCAAATCACTCTCCCTTTTCTCTTCTCTTCTCTTCTCTTCTCTTCTCTTCTCTCCTCCAACTTCTTCTTCTATTTTCTCCTCTAGCTTCTTCTTCTCCTCTCTTCTCTCTACAAGAGTCTCTCTATCACCCAACCACCTTCACAGTAGAGGTGGGAGGATGAAGATGAGTGGAGGATTCCTGCTGGGTGGTTAAGCGCTGCGGGTTGGTTTGGTCTAGATCGGGTTTTTAGCTCATGCACCCGTAGACTGGCCTGCAGTAGGTCGGGTTGGTCGGTTAGAGCACCGACTACCTTTGTTTCCCTCTCTCAGACTGAACCAAACCAACCCATTCAGGTCGGGTTGGTCGGATTGGTCGGGTTGACCTGCACTTTGGCCACCCCTAGCACGCGCCACCACGCTCCGGCAGTGCGAGTGGGGGTGGCTGGCCGGTCACTGTTCATCGTCTCTTTAAAACAGTCCATGTTTTCCAAATTTTCCAGTTTTTTTAATCTCATTTTTTACTTGACTTTTGACGTATCAAACCTTCACCAAATTGAGGAAATTTATACTTGTTTTAAAGCTCTGCATCACCTTTTTACAACCATATAAAGAACATGAAAAACAGACGGTTAAAACTCAAGTTATAAGGCCCGAAAGAAGGCTATACGAACATGTGAATTTCTAGGAAAAATTTCCAGATTTTTTATTTTTCTTGGTTTTTTATTTTCTTTCGTTTTCAACCCTCAAAACCTATTCCTATGGCTATAAAAAGGTTATAAATGAACTATTTTTAGTTTAACAACATTAAACAAAGAGGTATAAACAAAATTTAAAAATAAAAGTTTCAAAATTACTAAGAACACTCATAGTTCCTTAAGCTCACCTTCCTTCCTATCATTTGGAGTTAAAAAGAGGCTAAAACTTGTGATTTTTACAGTTAAAAAAAAAAAAACCACAGAGACTAAAAGATGTTAGTTCAACTGTTTAAGCAAAGTGTAAACAACTAAAAAGGATGAAGTTTAACTTTGAACTCTAACCTTCTCAAGTTTTTTCCTTCCCCTTTCTATCCCTTTCTAGTTCACTCTCTCTCTTTTTCTCTGTTCAGTTTTGCTGCTTAAGGGTATTCTTAAGCATACTCACACAGTTTATTTATAGCCAAAGTATTGGTTAGAGTAACCATCTAATTGGCTTATTCATTTAAGAAGAAATGAGGCTAATCATTATTTAGATAAGGATTCATCTCTCCTAAGGGATCATCACCATTGATCTTAAGCTTAGGTGTTTCAAATTAAGAGGGCTGATGAACGTTGGTGCTATCCCTTCTTCCATATTTTTTATTATTATTTTATTTTTTTTAAGTTGACCTTTTTAATCTTTTGTAAAACAATTGGGCTTAAGCCCAAACTTAGAAATTGAACCTAATTTTAAAGCCCATAGATATTATTGTTATTATTATTATTATTATTGAACATTACAGTTGTCTTTCTATTATATTTCGTTTGAATTTCCGTAAAAAATTGTCATGTGCAGTGCACGTGATCCCTTTTTAGGGGCAAATGGTCTTCACGTGTCCTATAACCACCCAAGAAGACCCTACAAATTTTTTGTCACTCTTGAATTCCAAGTTTATCCTAAAAAATACAAAAAAGATTTAAGAAAGAGTTTCCTAATACCGATTCGAAGGGAGTTTTTTTATTGTTACCAAATTCCTTCGTTTAAGGCCTTAAATAAGCAATTTAATGTTTTAAATAAAAGTTTCCTAATTTGTAGTTTTTCTTTCCGTTTGAATTTTGAACGCCTAGGATTGTGGAAGTATTTAAACAACCTTATCGACTGTTTGTAGGAGATTATATATTAGCAATTATATTAAGTAAACTTGAGATTTCTCTTAATTTTCTGGTGGACTCCAGATCTACTTTCTAGGGTTAATGCTAGTTTCCCCTAGTTTTATTACACTTGCGTGTTACCCTGCGTTAAGTTGAGGGACCATTTGTGATAAAATGCCAAAAATTTGGAAAAAAAAAAAGACATTCTATTATGCTTTATTTTTTATTACTTGCGTTCTTTCTCTTCTCTTGCTTTCCCGACTCTAGCTCTCTCTCTTCTCTCTTGACTCGCTAACTGTGAGACCTTGAAAAATATTTATAATTTATTTTGGAATGATAATGACTTCTTTATTAATTATTATAGTGATTTGGAGATATCATAATTTATTTGATATATTTTGGAGGTAAATAAATGGATTTGAGGTTGTGGGAAAATTAGATTACTCGAGACAAGTTCACATGATTTTACGGAACATTTTTCGGACCACAAAGTTAATTTTGGTGAATTAATTAGACTTTAAATTAGTTTTGTGAACCGTTGAGGAACGATAAAATATAGGAAATACCTGGCTTCAATTTTAGTCTTGTTGGAAAGGTCTCAATCTCCCAGGGCGTAGACGAAAACGGAACGTGATTTGGAGTTGCGGTTTGGGAGAAACGGAGAAACGAAGTAGCAGGGGCAAAATCGTCTTTTTACACTTTAAATCACCCAAAAATCAAGAACTGTTCCTGATTTTTTCTCATTTCTCTCTCCTCTCTCCTCTCTCCCCGCGCCTCTCTCCTTTCTCTCTCTTCACTCTCCCTCGCCGTTTTCTTTTCCGATGAAAACTCCACGTTCGGCAGTCTAGGTCTAAAAAGCTTCGTCTCCTTCTCCTCTTTCTCCCCCTAGCCTTCGATTTTCCAACCAACCCTTGACGGCAACGAAACAACACAAAATCCAATCAAAGACTCTCGTCAACGATCTGCTTTTTTCAGCCACATCGCAGTGTCAGACCACCACCGGACAACTCCCCACGTTAGTGCCCTTCCTTCACTCTGACAACCACCTACAACAGCGGTACGAAGGCACATAAGTCGGCAGCTTTCGCTGCAGTTTTTCGACGGCTTTTGGCCGCAGCCCAGGTATCAATCTTGACCCTTTCTCTCTCTCTTCTCTAAGTGTTGGTTGGATTGATTTGGCCCGATTGTGCCCATAATTGAAAACCCAACTCAGCCACTCACGGCCACCTCGAGCTTTGCCACATGTGGTGGCCGGTTTGGGTTCCCTCCAATGATTTTTTGTCTCTTTTAATTTTAATAAGCCAATTGGGGTTGGAATTAAGTTGATATATTTGTTATTGAGTTGAAAATCAAGTTTGGACAATCACCGGAAGTAGCGACGGTCAGTGGCGTAGCCAGAAATTAATCATAATGGGGGCATGATAACAATAGAAAATTTTCTCCTTCCCACTATAATCAAATAGAAAATGTTTCAGCTATTGTATCTACTTATCTTAGCTTCTTGATCATAATTGTTGTGAGAGCCAACTATAGTTAGTAAAAATATATTTGCAATTTTGTAACATCTTTATTTATTTAGCATACATAAAATAAGTATTCAAATACGAAACCAATTAAACTAATCCAAAGAAACAAACACAACAAACCAATAGCCAAAAACACACACATAAACTAAAGTAACACACTATTTATATTCAAATAGGAAACTCATCTTCTAATGTTCACGAAAACTAGAGTCTAATTTTTTTTTTCCCAAAAAGAATAATGGGTTCAGACCCAAAATTGTAGGAGTGAAACAACTTGATTATTTGGGTCATGTGACCCAAATACCCCCATTGTGGCTCCACCATTGGCGGCAGTGTCGAATTTCAGCCACTTCACGACTACACAACCGCTGTTTGGGATTTTGGTGAGTTTAATTTGATTAATTGTTGATTGTGATGGTTTGTTGGCTAGAAATTTAGATTATCCATTGTTTGGATTTGAATTGATTGGATTGTATGTAAATTAATTTGGTTGTTATTAGGACTGTGCTTAGTTACCAAAATACAGAAAAATACCGATGTCGTACCGGTTCCGATTCCAAATTCGAATCCGGAAAATACCGAACTAGTCGGTAACCGATACCGACACTCGGGTTTTCATATCGATACCGATGATTTCGGTAACGGTACCAGTCGACAAAATCCGGTACCGACGGTATATCGATACCAGCCGTATATTAAAAAAATACAATTAAAATAATCTATTTTTATATATTTCTATACTATACCAGTATACCCTAAATAAAAAAAATACTAAAATACTAAATACTAAATACCTTTTTATATAATTTATAATTTTATATAATACATTTCTAATTTTTTGTAATTTATGAAAACATATATAAATTTACAAACCCTATAACTTATTAACTTATGTGTTTTTTAATTTATGTAATACATTTCTATATAAAAATTAATTAAAAATACCCTAAACCCTAATATTATACTAAATTATAAACCCTATATAGTATATGTATATGATATCCCTTACTAAATTACTAATTTCTATACCCTAATAGGCTATATTGGCTAATAGCCTAATAGTCTAATACTATAAATTTATAATTCATAAGACTCATATATACACTCATAGTTGGTAACTTGGTATATAGTATATGGTATAATATGGTAATATTAGTAATTTAGTATATGGTATATCATTGCAAAAAAAGTCTAAAAATATTACTAGTTTATATTTTATATAATTTATAGTTTCTATATTGTAAAAATATTACTAAAAGTCCAAAACTATAATTTATAGTTTATATACTAAAATTATTATAGTATAGGGTTAATTTTTAAGGTATTACCGTATAAGGTTTCAAACTTTATGTTTTGGGAAATAAGGTTATGTGTAGAATACCAATTACAGTTTATGGGTATAAAGTTATGGTACCAATCTTTGTGCGATCCACTTTCCATCGTATCTCAATGATTGAAATCGTTCATTTTTTAAGTCCTTCCTTAAGGATCAACATCGCAAAAAATTAGTCAAATCGATAATTGTTTGGTCATTTAAACAATGCAAACAAACAAATATCTTTAAATAATGTTACTGCTAATCAAATGATTAAACAATTTCTGGTTTGGATGATTTTTTGCATAAATAATCTTTGAATGATTTCCTAAACACATAGATGGTTTCGATCATTAAATGGTGGGCTCGAGATAACCCCATCCCCAATCTAGCCAAACCCCAATTGCCCAAAGGCCCTAAACCCCAATCAACCCTAAACTCTAATATTGGTATTACCAAATGACAAAGATCCATATGGCTTTTACACTGACGCTTGTAAACAAGGCCTTGGATGTGTTTTGATGCAAAATGGAAAGGTAGTTGTCTATGCATCAAGACAACTTAAGATTCATGAAGCAAATTATCCGACCCACAACTTGGAGTTAGCCGCAGTCATACATGCTTTAAGGATATGGATATGTTATCTCTATGGAAGCAAGTTTACCATATTTTCAGATCATAATTAAGAGTCTCAAGTACATATTTACACAATGTGACTTGAATTTGTGACAAAGGAGATTGATGAAGTACTTAAAGGACTATAATTTTGAGCTATAATATCATCCTGGAAAAGCAAACAAATTAACTGATGCTTTGGGCAGAAAAACTAATGGAAAAGTAGCCCAGTTACTATTGGTTGAAAGAGAGTTGTTTCAAACTCTAGAGGATTATAACATTGAGATGTTATCAAATGGTATGCTTACAGGTTTAAAGTTAGGATCACCTTTAAATGAAGAAATCATTCAAAGACAAGATGATGACCCTAAACTTTTAAGCATCATGAAAAGAATCATGTCTGGAGAAGCATTTGACGAATGGACACTTAATGTGGACCGTAGATTGAGGTATAAGTTAAGGTTAGTTGTACCAAAGGATAGACAACTTCTAGAGGATTATGACATCAAGATGCTATCAAATGGTATGCTTACAAGTTTAAAGTTAGGATCACCTTTAAATGAGGAAATCATTCAAAGACAAGATGATGACCTTGAACTTTTAAGCATCATGAAAGGAATCATGTCTGGAGAAGCATTTGATGAATGGACACTTCATGTGGACCGTGGATTGAGGTATAAGTTAAGGTTAACTGTACTAAAGGATAGACAACTTTGAAAGAAGATTCTCCAAGAAGAACACCAATCTAAGTTCGCTATACATCCTAAAAGTAAGAAGATGTATCAAGATTTGAAATGAGTGCATTGGTGGAAAGGATTGAAAAGAGAAGTAGCCGAGTTTGTGAGCCAATGCGTTACTTGTTTGCAAGTCAAAGCTGATCATTTGAAGCCTGCAGGATTACTTCAACCATTACCCATTTAGAAGTGGAAGTTGGAGAACATTACTATGAATTTTGTTACCAATTTGCTAAGGACGACAAAGGGTAACAATGGCATTTGGATAATAGTGAATAGACTTACCAAGTTTGCACATTTCCTGGCAGTAAGGATGGACTTGCCAATGATTATGTTTGCGAAGTTGTATGTCAACGAAATTGTTTGTTTACATGGAATACCAAAGACGATTGTTTCAGATCGAGATTCTCGTTTTACTTCCACACTTTGGAAAAGATTACAAGATTAGTTGGGAACTCGAATTTGTCTAAGTACTGCTTATAATCCTCAAACAAATGGACAATCTAAGAGAGGAATATAGATTGGCATGACACCATTTGAAGCCTTGTATGACAGGCCTTGCAAATCGCCTATCTGTTGGGCGGAAACTGAAGAAATGATTTATTTAGATCCTGAAATGATTCAAGAAATGACTAATAAAATTAAGCTTGTGCAGAAAAGATTAAAGGTTTCTCATGATAGAAGCAAGTCTTATGCTGATCGATGACGTAGGGCACTCGAGTTCGTTGTTGAGGACTTTGTTTTCCTCAAAGTGAGTCTGTAGAAAGGAATGATATGTTTGCGAGGACAAGGCAAGTTAGGCCCTCGATACGTAGGACCATTCGAGATCGTTGGACGAGTTAGACCTGTTGCGTATCGACTACAATTACCTTCTGAACTATCACATATACACAATGTGTTCCATATATCACAATTGAGGAAAAGTGCACCTGAACTTCCACAAATAAAGCCTTGGATCGACATGTCGTTAGAGTAAAGCATTACTTATGAAGAAGGTCATGTAGAGATCTTAGCATTTGAGACAAAACAGTTAATAAATAAGATTGTATCTTTAGTAAAAGTTTGCTGGCAACATCATGGGATAGAAGAGGCAACATGGGAACTGAAATCCGAGATGAAGAACTTCTCTCACATTTTCGATAGAGAAACGAGTTAATCTCGATGACGAGATTTCTTTTAAGGAGGGTAGGATGTAACACCCTGGATTTTTTCAATCCTATCGTGTTTTGACACGTGTATTCAAATTTCTTTTGTACTTAGAAACTTAAGTTTTCTTAAAGGAAAGAGGTTTCCTTTGTCTTTTGAGTAACTAACTTGTACTATTAGAAGTTTAGAGTTGAGCTCTAGTACCCTTGAGTGTGATTTTGGTAATTATCAAGTTGAAATTAATTTTTAAGAATTAAATTTATTGGAGTTGAATTTTTTTGGAAATCAATTTGTTGTTTTGCGGTTACAGGAAATTAGTATTAATTCCTACGAGTCCGTAGGAATTTTCGAAAAATTATTTGGAGTCTCGATTTATTTTTGGTGATTTTACGAAGTTTGGATAAATTAGAAAAAATATGAAAGCAAAAGAAAGTAAATTGGTTAGCTGATTGGACTGACACGCGACGCGTGGCGCAACGCGATTGGATTGCTCACACTGACGAGGTGCTGACTTGGCAAAAAGAGCCATTGGCAGGCAAGCTCATGGGAGGTGGAGTGGGGCGTGCCACACCGAATCAAGACCTATGTTCTATTCGTGGCCGCTCAAGATTATTTAAAAGAAACGATCGTGACCGTCTGTTCCTTTAAGGAACCGGTCACTGTGCTATCGAGGCGCACGACCCGCGTGTTTGCATATACGTTGACATGTGGGCATTTTGTCTCATAAAACGAGTCCCAATTCAATTTTCAGCCTTCTTTTGATTATTTCTAGTGCAACTTGTTTCACATTGGAGATTTACAACTTCTTCCAAACCTCTAGTGTCTATTAATAGAGACTTTTGTCCTTCATTTTCACTTGCACTACCAAGTGAAGTTAGAATTACTCACTCTTTGGTTCTTTGAGAGTCTCTCTAAGAAGAGATATACCAAAAGGGAATAAACTTCCCATAGTTTAAAGATTTGGGAGTGCAAGGAGGAGTTTCTAGGAGTGAAGTATAGCTTTAGAGGTCTACAACTAGGTAAGTATATTATTATTTATGCTTTATTTATTATTTTTAGGCTTTAATTTTAGGATGCATGCTTAAGTTAATTAAGTAGAATTTATTTATTAATTAAACATGTCTAGCCTTATTTTTGGAGACTTATTTGTTTAATTAAATGTTAATTAGCATGCTAGAATTATCAAGTTTCAATTATAGAGATTAAGTTGGATTAATTTAATTTATTTTGAGGATTTACTTTGAGCTAAAACAACTATTCAATTGGTTTGGCTTTAAAATAAAACTTGAAACTTGTGAACCCTTAAGTAAACTTTAAAGAGAATAGTTTAGTCCACTTTGGACTAGAAACGAGTGGCGAGTGACTAAAGGAAAGGTCAGATCGTCTTCCTTTATTGTTAATTGTCTCTAACTTAGAATTTGTTTTCTTTTGTCGACTTTGTTTCTATCAGATTACCCAGTTACCTAGTTGCCGATTTATTAAGAAGTTAAGGTTGTCGTATTATCTAGTTACGAACGATTTGCCAAGATAGGACTGTACGCGAACGTGGAAGGCTTTTAGAAGAGAATATATGAAGAGCATTGGATTCTAGGTAGGGGGATTTATCCTACATTCCTGACTATGGACTTTGTGTATATATGTGTACTTTTTAAACTGTATAAGATGCTATTATGCTTATTGTGTTTGGTCTGATATTAAGGGTAGCCTCGTCGGTGACCTTAGGTTCAAGTCCCTAAACCTTTTAGAAGAATTGATTACTTACGTTATAGGGTGCTTAGCCAAGTTATCACTTGTGATGTGTACATGTGCAAAGCCAGGGCTCATAACTGATCTGGTGGCAATTCATATAGTTTCTCAATTGCAGGTTTCTATCTCTGTTTACCAGGGCACTCTCGCTATGGTAGCTGTCTTTCGTAGTTGACATCATAGTTGTACTTAATGTGTATCGATCATCTGATTTACTATTATTTATGGATTTTTATGCATGTTTACCATATATTACTGCAGCTAAGGTGTTAAATCGATTTTGTGAAAATGTTTTGGGATTTTGAAAATCAATCTTTCACAGGGGAAATGTTTGTTTTTTTTTTTTTTTTT
>QANW01008327.1:5207-24282 GCA_003254865.1 Dryas drummondii | reverse complement strand
TACCGGGGGAAATGTTTTTTTTTTTTTTTTTTTTTTAGGTTTTCAAACTTAGCAGGGTCCCTTGAGGGAAGCTATGATTAGATGAGATGCTTACTCCCCACTTTCTTTGTTTAGTTTTTTTTATTCTCTATTGCTTATGCAGATTTGCCTCTTGAAAGAGATCTTGACTAAGGGCTGCGCAACTTGGATTCTCTTGTCGGGTGTTTCAAGGTCTTTGTTGTTATGTATTGTGCTATCACAACAGTTCCTGTTTTTCCATGTTCATTTTACATTAGGAACCCATTTTGAACAATGTCATTTTGTTTTAATCATTTTGTAACTTATGTGGATTTTACTTATACTTTGGTAATTCTTTTTCTGGGGCGTTGATTTAACTATTTTACCCTAGCAGATTGGTTATTTTATGTTTACTATTTATTTTGATTTTATTTTTTCCTTAAAAATTCTGTTGTGTAATGAGTACCTGATCCAACCCGATCAATTTAAATACAAAAGGTTCAACCTCTCTTAGACGTGTTGGGGGATTAACGTCGATGGTTTAGTATTAATCACTTGGGGTACTCAAGAGATGTGCCTCTGTCGTATACTTGGGGTTCGGGGTGTGACAATAACAGGCCAAACGGCCTGGTCTAGCCTATTTAAATGGGCCCATTCTGATTAATTATTTTAAAATTTTAATTTTAATAATTATTTAATAAAAATTATTAATTAAATTTTTTAAGTTGTCCAACAGCGTCCCAATGATATTATAGAGAAATTAATATTTCACTTATGAGGATTAGTTGTTGAAATGAGCGTCTGCCATTAATAGCGTAGAGTTAAACGTTGGTCATTAATTGAGGTTAATTGCCCAATGTGCTGTATAATTGGATGCAAAAAATCATGCATTTGCAATTAAGACAGATTAATTGACTTTTTGTAAGAGCTTTAAGTTTCTCCTATGTAAACCTCCCATGAGGAGAAGAATAATAACAATAAATTATCCCAAAACATTAGTTTTGACATGGTATCAGAGCCAACCTGAAATTTCTTAAGGAATTGGGGCTTGGTTGTTTTGGGGTTTCTGGGTTCAAAAAAACAAAAGAAAAAAATGATGGTGATTATGTTATGTCGGGAAAGAAGAAGGAGAAAAAAAAAACAGAAAAAATAAAAGGAAAGAAAAAAAAGAGATGAAAAGAGTTATCGGGTTTTGAGTTTTGAGTTTTGAGTTTTCCATAAAATTCCATGATTTGGGTTTCTCATACTTGTTGTTGGGTTTCAGAATTTTTCCATAAAATTTCAAGCTTTGGGTTTAGGAATTTTTCCATAAAATTTTCATTCTTGGGTTTCAGAATTATCCACAAAATTTCTATTATTTTGACAATCTGTGTGTGAGACAGGTTGTCATGATAAAAAAGTAAGAAGAAAAAGTCTTTTTTGAAACAAGGAGAAGCAAGAAGAATGAGAAGTCTTTTCCAAGATAAGGAGAAACAAGAGAGTAGATCGTGACTGATTGATTTAGACAAGATCAATGTTACTGGGTTTAGATGAAAAGATACTCTTCAAGCTAGACATTTGAGATATTTATGGCCAGCTTGAGGGGGGGTGTTGAAATGAGCGTCTGCCATTAATGGCGTAAAGTCAACGTTTGTCATTAATTGAGGTTAACTTGCTCAATGTGTTGCAGAATTTAATGCTTAAAATCATGCATTTGCAATTAAGTTAGAGTTGTAATTAAGACGGATTAGTTGACTTTTTGTAAGAGTTTTAAGTTTCTCCTATATAAACCTCTCATGAGAAGAAAAATAATAACAAAATATTAGTTTTGACATTAGTTGTACTATTGGAATATTCTCACATAAAGAAACAATTTTATAAAAAAAAATTAATGGTAAACTATTTCTTAAAAAAATAGCAATTAATACGGAATAATTTTAGAATAGAATATATAATGTTGTATTAGTTTTGGAGAAATCTTTGAATTTGAATAAATATTTTTATTTATGAAGACAAAATTAGTTTTTAAAATAAAAAAAAAACAATTGAGAAAAATTAATGGAAATGGATCAGTCCAATTAAAGACAGGCTTGTGCCGTGCCTGCCCAACAAGATAGAAAACTTTTGCCCAGCCCAACCCATAAGTATGGGCCAAACTTAGCCTTGTCCACTTTATGAAAGCCAAACCGGACCGGATCAACTTTAAATAGGCCATGCTCATGCCAGATCTGGGTCATCCCCATTGTACACCTTTATATGATCAAAACAAAACTCGTAAGTAATCAGAACTGGGGTTGTAGTTTTAGTTAATTATTGTATTGATTTTTTCTGTTGATGGTTTATTTGCATAATTGCATTCCATCTTATTGCTTTTGTTTTATTTGGAATAATAAAATCATTTATGAAATGGGCCAACAATTGTTTTAGGTAGCCCATTTTCCAATGTGGCTCAATCCATTTGAAGTGATCTCAAGAAACCCACTAAGTCATGGTTCAAGGCGTACTGATTTATTGACTAATTCGGGTCAAAGCACCCACAGAAAAGAGATGCTTGCTGTTGGCCTAGTCCCCAAGGCTCCCAAAGTTGACATAGATCACAGATTTTGGTGTTTAGCCATGAAATGCAACTCTGGTTTCATGGGACAACTAGCTACTTGAAATTGAATTAGGCAGCAGCTGCAGGGCAACAGTAGTTCTGGAATGGGACTATTGGGGAAATTGGAATGTTGGGGAATTTTTGGCAAATTGTGGTTAGTGCATGTTCTTTGACGTCTTTACAATGAGTAATGCTAAATGTACCATATGTTTATGCCAAATTGGTACTAAATTCTAATAGAGATATCTCATCTATACTATAAAAATTTAAACCAAGGATCTACCATTCACCCGTTCCATCTATGTTGCTTAAGTTGATAGATGAGATGACTGATGATTAGTTTCAGGGCATATTGGAGAAATATGAATGTTGGGGAATTCTTGGCGATTTGTGACTAGTGCATGTTCTTCGAGGTTTTTACAAGGAGTAATGTCAATTGTACCGTATTTTTATACAACATTACTAATAGAGGTGAAACTTACCCGTATTATAAAAATTTACACTCAAATCTACCATTCACCCCATTGCATGCATGTCACTTTAAAAAGTTGATAGTTGACTGATGATTGGTTTCAGGGGCTTGGATGCCCACTCTAGCACTAATTTTTCTCTTCAATGCAAAATCAGCCCATCTGTGAGAACAGCCCAATCAGGGGAATCTTAGGATCAAAATATTGTGCCAGAGTTTGAACATAAGCAAAAAAGAGAAGTGGGGGAGGAGGGGTGTGTGAAAAGTATTCCTTACCTCATTCACAATTAAAGAATGCTGCAGATAGTGCACTCAAACATCAATTCCTTGCTTCATTTGCAATCAGCTTATTTGCTGCACATCTCTTTATGACAACCAATTAAGATGGTCAATAATAATATATCTGTTTCTCTCACAAATTTCATAACTTCTAATCCATGGCCTCTCTATCCCAATATTCTATAGGACTAGCTTCCCTGAGCTCAAAGAAGAGCTTCAACTCCAACACATTGCCTGTGACCCAATCACTCAATAGTGCAACAAGTCATATAATCAGCAACCAGCAGAGCTGTAGTAGAAGGCCTACTTGTTTTCAATCATCACTAAATGGAAAGAAGAAGCTGCAGCCAACAATATTTCCAAATATTATTGGAATAAGAAAACAAATTAGCAAAGACAGAATTGATCAGTGGAAAGTGTTGGGGAGTGATGATGGGTCATGTGGGATAGCTCCTCTGCCACTCCCACCTTCTGTGCTGCAGGCAATTGAAGATTTCTACAAGGCCATCAATGCCAAGGACAAAAAGAAATTAGAGCATCTTCTGGCTGATGACTGTCAGTATGAAGACCTTGTCTTTTATGTTCCCTTTCAAGATAAACAGGTTTTCTTTGTTTTCTCATTTCGCTCCATCTCATGAATTTTAGGTTCAATATTTGGAATATGGATTAAATGATTTGAATGAAAGGGTAATTTGGATTGTGAAAATAAGGCTACATTAGTTAAACTAAATACGTAATTGAAATGATAGATAAAATTAATCATTTAAAATCTTATGTACTTTTTTTGGTCCATGAACCTTCAAGTGGCATGAGTTGAATGAATGAGAGTAGAGATCTTATTCCTTGTAAGCAAATAAATAAACAGCAGCATTTTCCATAAACAAATAATCCATGTCCCACACAAATAAATTTAGACATCAACAAAAATCCCTAAATTTTAGATCTCTCACATGTCAAATTGGAATCAAATCTATTTAAAGATTCATTCCTCCTTATTAGCTAATCACAACACAATTTGATATGTATTAACTAATTATAAGGAAAAATTTATAATTATTATGAAAAATTAGATACGTATCAAATTGTGATTGACTAGCAAGGAAGAATTTACCCAGCGAGAGGTTAAAGAATTAAAAAAAAAAAAAAAAAATCAAGAAGCCAAATCCAAATCTTTTGTTTGCCCTTGATCAACTAGCTCTTGATTTAATAGTAGTTCTTCCTATTGTGTTGGAAGACATGTCCCAAGTTCAAATCTTCTCTCCCCTAAATAAAAGAGCGCGGTACACCATAGTGAAAATTTCATGTTATATTCTCTTTGTTGTCTTCCTTTGGGATTTTTGTTTTCTAGTTGTCATTTGTGTTGGTATGGCTTGGCCACTTTTTGTTAGGTACTTGTTTCCTTATGGATGGATTGATAGTTGTTGTATGTGTTTTTTTTTTCAATAGACTATGCAATGGAAAGATCTTGCAGCATTAATTTTGGAAAATTAATAAAATGATGAATTTGAGCATATGCAATATATATATACGTACAGGCTGTCATCGAGTTTCTTGGGAAGGTGATGGATGCAATGGGGCCGAATGTTCATTTTGTCATTGATGCCGCCACAGAAGGTGGAAATTTGACTGCCAGTGTAAAATGGCATCTTGGTACGTAACTAATTAATTCAATTTCACAACCTTAACACCCTTAATTGTCATAGTTATTGGCTAATTAATTGGCTGTCTTTGACATTAATTAATTAATTGTGTGTAATTATCATACGTTTTACAGAGTGGAAAGAGAAAGACATACCCTTCGCCACTGGTTGCACATTCTTTGAATATAGACAAGTTGACAGAGACCTCGTTCTTAGGTATTAATTATTTCAACTTATCTTGTAATATGTTTTTTTTTTTTTTTTTATTAAACAATTATCGTTCATGAGATTTGAACTCAGAATCTCCTTCCTCATAATAGAGAGATTAAGCGTTATCTAATCTAGTGGACCAAATAGTCATCAATATTGTTATTCATTTCTTTTAAAACGTACGTATAATCGTACACTTCACGTGAGCTAATTAGATTAATTCTTTTAGTATATATAAAGAAATTTGAAAAATTAATCTAAATTGAAGTCAATTAAAGACTTTTAACCTCTTTTTTAAATTTTTAGAAATTTGACTCTAGATAGTGCTTGAGCTCCCCTCGAAAAGTGCTCGAACACCCCTCGAGCAATACTCGATAGGGTTTGAGTACTTTTTGAGGGGGGTTCGATTACTATTCGAGGGTTAAAATTCTAAATTTTTTTAAGAAGTGTTAAAAGTCTTTAATGGCAACCAAATTGGTTAATTTTTCAATATTCTCTTCTATATAAGCATTTTGTAGTTCCATTTTTTATCTGACTAAAAAAAATGGTAAAATGCATGCAGGAAAGCAACCGGCATGGAAGAATTTCCATTCAAACCAGGGGATTTGGTATTGGTATGTAGCATTTCCATTTATATATATGCAAAAGTTCTTTAAACAAAACCTAAAAAAAGGACATGGGTCTTTTTATGATATTTGTCATTTTTAGGTTATTTTTTATAGAATTCAATATTTTAGGGTATAGAATATATTATCGTTCTAAGTTATATTTTAAGTTTTATCTCTCAAGTTTTGTGCTATCATTAAAACCTAAAATCTAATCAGGAATTAAAATATAATCAGGAACGAGAGCTTAATACCATGAGAATTAAAACATTGGAATATCTCAATTGAAGATATATTTATACCCTAAAGTATTAAAGGTCCGTTGATTTTAAGTACCAAATTATAATGTTTTTTCATTTTAACTACCAAAACATTTATGTCATTTTGCTTTAGGTACTAAATTTTAGTTTAGGTACCAATTTTAAAAAACATAGTTATATCGAGCTGTGACTGTCTAACAGTCATAACTTTTTTATTAATTTATTGTTTTTTCAATATTTGCAAGACTTAAACTTTAATGTTTAGTCTTTGAATTATATGACTTTATCCCCCAAGCCTAAATAAAAAATATTAAACTTTTAAAAATTTTGAATTTTTATAAATTTGAAACCGTCACAGTTCAATCACAACTGTGACTGTTCGACAGTCACAACTATATAACAAACTGATTTGTGACCTAATCCAAAATGTCTTACACTAGGTTAGTACCTAAACTAAAAAAAATTAGTGTCTTACTGATTTACTGAAAAACTATTGATATTTGGTATTTAATCCTAATTTTCTAAAGTATTAAATCTTGCTTAAAATAAGATCAATGGTGAAAAAAACAACCATAAAATATTTGCATCTTTTCTTTAATTAAAGAATAGATGTCCACGACTATATATATATATCTATCTCCACGGCTTTCTTTCAGGTTTGTTTTATAATTATTTCCAATTTTCTATTAATTGCTTGATTATTCTGTTTCTTAATTATATAATAAATCTGCAGAAACTCTTAAAGTCAGCCAGTACGTTCTTTGATCTCTACCCAATGGCAGCTGAAGGTATGCAATATTATTGTAATGCTGATCATCAGTTATTCGGCTTCTAAGTAAACAAATATTTTATCACAGAAATTAACAACCGTAACTAATTGGTTTTCTAACACGGTGGAGTACTTTTGAAGGGTTGTTGCTCAAGTCTCATGGAAGTGGGCCAAGTGGTCCACATGAAGGACTAGATACACTTCTAGACAAGCTTCGAGGGAAACACTGATCGATCCAACATGAATTTCTAAACTTGAACCAATCCACACATGTACTGCCTTCTCTGATCATAATAACAGAGATAATAAGGAAGTCGTGTCAAATCACTTCAAAATGTCTTTTGTATCTATAATGGGCATGAATTACTTACACTTGGACGTACCCTTTCTGCCCATACCTTGCTAATTCAGAATTTGAAATAATGTGTTTGAAACATTGTTATAGTTATTATGGATGCTAAACTTTCTATCCATTCATCCCACCAAAAAACAAATATATTTCTATCCATAAGTTTATATAAATATATACCGACACTCAAATGCTAATTAGTTAATAAATTAATAAAAAGTTAATCACTTTTTTGGGTGTGCTACACGATATAATTTCATAATCGATCCGCACCGTTCATTAATTTTTCTAGGTTTTACAACACAAAGATAACTTTTACAAAAAAATCAATCAAATTAGAAATATTTAATCATTTCCCTTATTGTGATCAAATAAATAGATCGAAGAACACAATGTTATCGATAAAACAATAAAAAAATTGTAATGATATCAAATGACTAAAAAAGTTCCAACTGTATTGATAACCGCACGTGACAAACTGTTTTGACAACCACTCAAAGCTATGCATGCATTTAGAATTGGGAATTCCACTCGAACTGGAATTTCATGCATCAGAAGGAGATATGGTGAGAATTTGAACCTAAAATTGAGAACCTTAATTTAAGGACACTGTGATAATATGAAGTATTGTCCCATTGGAAAGTTATAATCTTATATAGTAGCTTATAAGGGTCTTAGACTACTCCTTTTATTACCAATTGGTTTTGGGATCGATGGATGCTTAGATTTCTTCATGGTGTTAGAGCATATTATCCACGTGTCATGCAAAACGGCTGCAAGTTCTCCCATATCATCCAATATGAAGTGTCCATATGTTAGTCTTGAGTGACGCCACACATGCAGGGGTGTGTGAGAATGTGGAGTGTTGTCCCACATTAGAAAATTAAAACCTTGCATAGTAGCTTATAAAGGCTTTGAGCTACTTCTCTTATTGCTAATTGGCCGGTTTTGGAATAAATACCTAGACTTTTTTCAGACACAATTTAAATTATTCGAATTATGATGATTAGTAATTAACGAGAAATTTTTGTATGTATGGACCAATAATTCGAAAGTGTAAAAAGATAGAAAATGAAAGCAAGGAAAAAATTCAATGGCATAGATGAGAGAATGGCACCATATATGTTCGGTAATGCTAGAACATAGAAACCACAGGCAGCCACTAGATTGAAAAATGAAGGGAAATAATTATTATTTTTCTATGGGGTAATTAAATTATCATTATTGGATAAAATCTTATGTTCACTGAATTCCATAATCATACTGGGCTTTGATTTTGGTTCTTTAAATTTTTTTGTTTTTTCATCGCCAAAGCAAGATTAATGGGTTAGTATAATGCATGAGAGATTCCAAAGCAAGACTCAAAGCAAAACTAGCGAGTGCAAGCACAATTTTATTAGAATTGTAAGAGATAGTACGTGTAGCATTAGCGAATAAATATGACCCCTTACTGCCTCCATAAGTTGCCCATTTGAAGCAAGATTCGTCACCGAATTCCTAAACCAAGAGATGATAGCTTGAGCCTCTGATTCAAGAAATACAGCTTCAATACTTATTCTTAAACAGTACTGCAACCCGATGATAATCGCCGAAATCTCAACCTGTTAGGGTGAAGAGATGCCGAAAAGGGCCATCATCAACACAACTTCTCCGTGACTATCTGGCAGAGCAACACTAACACCTTAAACCTTTTCGTGGGCACAAAAACACATCCACATAATGACCTAATTTGATGTTGCTCCTACTTAACCCTGGAGGTAAAATATTTACTTTTCTTGTTAAATATCTCACATCGCCGTGATATGGTTGGGTTCTGCACTATATAAGTGTCACACCCCAATCCAAAATAATATCATATTATTCTTGATTGAGATATGAGTTATATTTTAATGGTATAAATTAAAATTTTAAACATGATAAATGGATAGAAAACAATTTTCTTATTTTGGAGAAGAAAAGTAACCTATCTTTTATAAGCTCTGAGAATTAAATATTTATTCCTCTTCAAATTATTATTGGTACTTAAAATTAAAGTAGGTGTAGTCAGGACTACAACATGAATATTCTTTATTTTACATAAGTTCATTCAAGATAAAAATATTAAATCACAAGCATGACTTCTGAGCATAATCCTAGACATCACTTGCGGGTTCCATCACTTGAGTCAAATGGTTATCACATGCACAATCTGTTAACAGCGTGAGCTTTGGGGCTCAGTAGGAATTTTTAGTTCCTTATAGCCAATTATTATAACCAAAGAGTAAAATTTCGATTTTAAGGAAATATTCGATGGAAATTTCGACGGAAGTTTTCGTGAAAATTTAGATTAAAATTTTGATTTCGACAAAATTAGATAAAAACGACGGAAATTGCTATCAAAATACGGAAATTTTGAATGAAACTTGACCATATGCTTATTTAACAGATTATTTACTATATTGATAAAAAGACATTGAAGAAACCAAATTATATAGTAAGTTTTATGTAATATAAGATAAATATAATGCGCGCCGGTGGTAAATAGTGTTAAAAAAATGGGTCACTAATTAATAATTATATAAATAACACCTCAAATTTATTTATATTACAATTTTAAATCATGAATTAAATAAGTATTTAATATCACATAGAGTTTCTAGGAGGTTCAAAATTTTCGCTGTCTTCAGTATCATCTTGTCCATAGTAGGTGAATTGCGAAGAATAATCACCCCAAGATACATCTCCAGCATAACTTTTCATATAATTCCCAACATGGCAACCGTATGGATCAGGAGGTAGTATTTGTGGTGGGATTTGCCCATAGCCATACTCATTAGAAGAGTTACTGCCAGACTCACTTAAGTAAAAGGAATATGGTGGGTAGACTATTGGAGGATTTTGCCCATAATTGTAATTATCATCTACTACCCCCATAGAACCAAAAGTGGTGGATAACGAATCTTCTTCTCCTGGTATCATACTCACATTATCTCTTTTCCTGCGATTGTAGTCTTTTCCAATGGCACCAATTCCCCGTCCTGCACGCCTACTCCCATGATCCTCATCTTGTGTTGCATGAGTGTAGTTTTTTTCGCCAGTAAATCGAATGATATCGTATTGATCATCTCCAGTATTATCTTCATTTCTACCACTACCACCACCCTCACCACCACCTCTAATTCAACTGTTGGTAGGTGTGTCTGATCCTGTGTCAGAGTTGCCTGATCGAGAAGGATTAGTGAGAACATTTTCGTTGCGATTTATTGGACCTCGCATAAGTTCCTCAAAACTCTCAGTAGGGCCCACCTCCTCATTAAGAACTCTTTCCACATTGATACCTTCTTGGCGTGCTTGGGCTGCAACATCAGGATCTGGATTGCCTGCGTCATCATCTAGATGGATGGGCCTGATCCACTGATAAAGCTGGTTTTCCTCTGCATCATCATCCCCCATACAATTTTCAAACATATCCAGCGGATCATATTTGTCGACGCGATCTTCCTCAGCTTATTTGTCTCGAATTGCAAGCTTCATATTATAGTAGCAATAGACAATCTTTTCTAACCTACTATATGAAAGCCTCTTTCTTTGCTTGGTGTGTATGAGAGCGAAAGTGCTCCAGTTTCTTTCACAAGCGGATGATGACGCCATTTGTGAAAGAACTTTGATGGCTAATTTTCTTACAGTAGGCGCATCAGTTCCATACATGATTCACCATTCACCTGAATTGTACAAAATTATGAGTGTAAGTTCAACCATTCAATTGATCCAACTAATAAAAGTACGGTGTATACTCACTAGGAGACATTTTTTATCTAGCGGCAATTGCAGCTTGCTCTCCGAACATTCTCTTCGCATCTTTGAAATAAGTTAGCTAGATACAAATCATACAATATCCATCAAAATATAAAACTTAAGACAATTAAATTTTTTAAAGTGTTATGGCAAGTTATTTTCACCTCATTTCCAAATTGGGCAACTTCTGTTGAATAAAGATCCAATGTTTTATATACATTGTGCACAGTCCGAATAAGTTCACCATCATTTGCCACGCTTTCTTTATATTGGTAGCGAGGATTTAAATAGTGGGCTGCATCAAGTAAATATTGAAATACATATTTAGTAACAATAATTTAAACTTAGATAACTTAGATCAATGAAAAAACATGCGAAACTAAATTTAAATTAAACATATTTAGGTTACCTGCTGCATGCAAATCGTGTTGTAATGTTTTAAACCATCGATCATCGATGATTTTTACCACCCACCGTGCACCGTGTTTAAGTAATAATTCTTCCTTTACACGACGCATCAACTCATAAACGGATCTCATAGTAGGATACACCTCTGTATCGACAACACGTAAAACTACGTATAGAGGTTCTAACAAACCGCAAATCTTAAGCACCTGTTGCCAAAATGAGTGATCAAGTACTATGGATTCCACCTGTTGTCCTGCTTCTCCTCGCCGAAAGTTGCTATTGCCCCAATCAGTACAAGTGAACAATTGCTTCAACCCAATCATCTTTCGATACAAACTATCCAATGCAAGATAGTGGGTAGCAAATCAAGTGGGATCAGGACGAATAATATCTCCATCACAAATCTCACGCATCTTTGCCGACAACCAATTATGGTTGTAAATAAAATTTGTGATCTTTTGAGCCTTTTTTATCACCTTAGCAACCGACTGGTTCTTCCCAATCTCTTCGAACATGAGATCAATGCAATGTGCCGCACACGACGTTTAGTACACATTATATTTTTTCATTAACTTCTTCCATGCGGCGACATATGCGGAACCATTGTCAGTGACAACTTGAACAACATTGTCCGATCTAACCTCCTCCATTACATCCTTCAGTAGCCCATATATATATATCTTGCATCCTTTATGCAATTTGAAGAATCAACGGACTTAAGGAATATAGTCTTACCTCTTGAGTATGCCATGAAGTTTATAAAAGACAACTTGGTTGGACCTGTCCAACCATCGGACATGATTGTGCAACCATAAGTTGCCCAATCCTTCTTTAAGTTGTTGACATGCTCTTGCATTTCGTTAAATTCCTTTTCCAAATATACATTCCGTATCTGATAGGGTGATGGAGGTTCCACTCCTTCTCCTGTCTACTGACATCCTATCACTAAGTTTTTGAAATGATGAGATGCTGCTTTTGAAGGAGGAACATTTTCGTAGATGAAGAACTTGGCTATCAAGCCCTGCATCTTCTCTTTGATTGACCCTCTAGAAAAGAGATTTTTAGCACTCTTTTGGCGTGCTTTAGATGACTTGTAGAGGCTTGGTGCTACTGGGGGTGTTGGTTGTGATTCCCTCATGCTTGATCCTCTTCTCAACTGTGAACCACTACTAGACCCAAAACCTTGTCCCTTATTTGGGACTTTATGTAGGTGTTCCCATTGTGTTGCTTTGGATTGTCGAATTGCAGCTCGAAAATTTCTTCGCTCTTTAGGCCCCATATCATCATTATAATCATCATCGTCGTCGTTGTCACTGTCACTCAAGTTTATATGACCTTCTCCACGAAGTTCTGCTTGAATCTCTTCTATTTGTTGTGCTTTCTTGTTCCTTTGTTGTTATTTATATCACAAGGTGTTTGCAATGTGTTGTTTCACCTCTGGTGGGACACTAGTACAACGTTTCACATTGCTTCCAGGATCTATACCTGCAAGGTGGTATTTCAGTCTTGTCACTCCACCACCCTTCATTACAAGGCTACAATATTTGCATATTGAACCTTGTTTACTAGCCGGATTTGGAAGTGCATGCTCCCAAACTGAATCACGTGCTCTTCCTCCACTGTCCATATTAGTACCTAATAACAAAAGACATACACAATCACAAATTGACAATCATCATAATAACAATCAAATATGAAAAATAAAAATCAAATATGCAAAATCACAATCAAATATGAAAAATCACAATCAAATATACATTAATAACTGTGGAACACTTAATTAACAATAAATCCTTTCACAAAAATAAATTAAGAAATAAAAGAATAAAATAAAACAAATCATCCATTTCTTAGATAAGATTAATTGCCTCCTCAACCTTATTATAGAACCATAAATTTAGTACACAACCCACTTCAAACTCACATCAAACTACAAAAATGTTGTCATGCATTCCACAAATTACCAATATCCGGATATATTAGTGCCAAAATTATATTATTATATACTTGTCAAAAAAATAGCATTATTATTTTATTAATCTTATATATTTTGACATATATAAATATATTATATATATTAATATATATATGCATAAATGCATAATGCATCACAGATTCACAGGGGTGAGGGAGAGGATCTTAAAAATTATATACTGCGAGTATATGCGGATCAAAGCCATTGCAGCTCAGACTTAAAAGACTATAAGTCTATAAGTATATCTCCAGCATATGATGTATATCCGGAAAATGTAGATCACAATTCCAAAACTGCAAATTGAATTCAATATTGTACCTTGCAGGGGTCTCGCTGGGGAAGATGTAACCTTTGCAGGGAATCACACCGGAGAAGGAGGCAAGGCGCTGTCGCAGGCGGAGAAGACAGAGTGGGGAGAGAGAGAGAGAGAGAGAGAGAGAGAGAGAGAGAGAGAGAGAGAGAGAGAGAGAGAGAGAGTCACGCCGCGCCGGAGAAGGAGGCAAGGAGAGAGAAATCTTTTGCGCAGGGGAGAAGATAAAGAGAATAAGTTGAGATCTGAGTGTGTGGATGAAAAAGAGAGAGATCCGAGTGATGAGGTAAGAGAAATCTTTTGCGCAGGGGAGAAGACAAAGAGAATAAGTTGAGATCTGAGTGTGTGGATGAAAAAGAGAGAGAGATCCGAGTGATGAGGTAAGGCTGCATAGCGAAATTTTAATATTCACATCGAAATTTCGTCGAAATTTCACATAAATGCATGTGAAGGGAATTGAAATTTCGGCCGAAATATTAGCGAAATTTTGAAAATTTTGCTGAAAAATTACCGAAAATTAAGAGTTATGTGATAAAATTTTGGGATTCCAAAAAAACGAAAATTTCGGCGAAATTTCGCCATAATTTTTGAAATTTCACTCCTTGATTTTAACAAACATCAAGGTATATAAATGAGTTAATGGAAGATGATGCATGCATGAACTCACTCCTTTATACCTTATTACCTCATACGTAAAACAGACAGGCATGCATGTCCCATACCATGCATTTTACTGCTATGACCCCGAATGTTGTACCATATAAGCTAACACCCATTTTGCCAAATCATTTAAAAATCTTTCCTTCACATTCCTCTAGATCCCCAAGACATCCCCTTTCCTTGGGATCACTAAGCAGGCATCCCATTTCTCTTAGTACCTCAATTATTTAGTTTTACTTATTAATGGCCATGTACCAGGTTCGTGTATGCTTGGAATGAATAATGATTACACCTCTATGTAATGCTCAAATCAAATAATATATATCTCGGTAATGATAGTCATGATAAAATGATGGTTCTATATATTTACAACAAATTCCCAAGTAATGTAAATATTTACATTGAAATGAAGGGTATTAATAAAGACTAAAAATATAAAGGAAAATATTAATAATATTTATGTACTGTCCATAGAAATCACATATTATCAACCACACACACACATATATATATATATAGAGACCAATCATGGGTACAACCTACCTCAAAGTCGTGAACACGAAAAATCGCTCTAGGTAGATCTTCTACGCACCCATGTCTATAAAAATGATAATATTCTAGTTTAGAAGTAATTTGATAATGTTCTAGTTAGATCTGAGTTCAATGATTTTGTTCATCTGATCTCTATGGCCGATTTGTGAAAAGTTGAAGTCAACATCTAGCCAACATCTAGTGCTGCTGCTGCCAGTCCAGATGATCTGGTTTCTTTTTCTGGGTTTTCACTTAAAAGAGATTTAAATTTTGAGTTTTCAGATTTAAGTTTGTAATGGTGTTGTAAGAGTATATAGATATGGGTTTAGGGATTTTACAAATGTGGGTTAAAAGATGAAGTGGTGCTGCAGCCACTTCAGAGTGGTGTTTTTGTTGTCTGAAAATGGCCAAAGAGCTATGAAATGTAAGAGTTTTTCTGGCAAGGTCAAAAAAGTAAGTCCCTCATTAAAAAATGTTATTATATAAAATTGCCCAAAAAAAAAAAACCCACAGACTAACCCCCTCTAAGAACAAGAAAGAAAGGGACTCAACAAACTAAAACTAAATTAGAGTTTTTTATAAAACTCTAAACAAACCCTCGATCAAACTAAGGGGACCTTTGGCGGGAGCTTCTACAATGACTGCAGGCATAGAATGCCTGCAGCAAAAAAAAAAAAAAATAAATAACTTGCTGAACTGGTAAACAAGTTTTACCATTTTTTTGATGCATCCCTCAAAATAATGGTAACTCTTGATCAAGATGTGTTAACTTACCATATTCTTGATCCTAGTTACCATTTTTTTGAACCAAACATCAAGAAAATGGTAACCAAAACCTTGCCTCAAACAAAGTTACCACTTTTTTGATCGTTCGATCAAGAAAATGGTAACTTGGTTCAAAAATGTGGTAACCAAGCCCAATCATGAAAAAAATTACTATTTTTTTGATTTTTTTCCTCAAGAAATGGTTACTTGTTCTCAAGAAATGATAAGTTACTATTTTTTTGATCAAAGTTACCATATTCTTGAACCAAACATCAAGAAAATGGTAACAAATTAGTGAGGCAAAAAACGTTACCACTTTCTTGATCGTTCGATCAAGAAAATGGTAACTTGGTTCAAGAATATGGTAACGAAGCCCAATCTTGACCAAAGTTACCATTTTCTTGATTTTTTTCCTCAAGAAATGGTAACTTTTTCTCAAGAAATGGTAAGTTACCATTTTCTTGATCCAAGTTACCATTTTCTTGAACCAAACATCAAGAAAATGGTAACCAAATCAGTGAGGCAAAAAACGTTACCACTTTCTTGATCGTTCGATCAAGAAAATGGTAACTTTGATCAAGAAAGTGGTAACCAAGCCCAACCTTGACCAAAGTTACCATTTTCTTGATTTTTTTTCTCAAGAAATGGTAACTTTTTCTCAAAAAATGGTAAGTTACCATTTTCTTGATCCAAGTTACCATTTTCTTGAACCAAACATCAAGAAAATGGTAACCAAATCAGTGGGGCAAAAAACGTTACCACTTTCTTGATCGTTCGATCAAGAAAATGGTAACTTCGATCAAGAAAGTGGTAACCAAGCCCAACCTTGACCAAAGTTACCATTTTCTTGATTTTTTTCCTCAAGAAATGGTAACTTTTTCTCAAGAAATGGTAAGTTACCATTTTCTTGATCCAAGTTACCATTTTCTTGAACCAATCCTCAAGAAATGGTAACCAAATCAGTGGGGCAAAAAATGTTACCACTTTCTTGATCGTTCGATCAAGAAAATGGTAACCTCAGTCAAGAATATGGTAACGAAGCCAAATCTTGACCAAAGTTATCATTTTCTTGATTATTTTTCTCAAGAAATGGTAACTTTTTCTCAAGAAATGGTAAGTTACCATTTTCTTGACCCAAGTTACCATTTTCTTGAACCAATCCTCAAGAAACTGGTAAGCAAATCAGTGGGGCAAAAACGTTACCACTTTCTTGATCGTTCGATCAAGAAAATGGTAACTTCGATCAAGAAAGTGGTAACCAAGCCCAACCTTGACCAAAGTTACCATTTTCTTGATTTTTTTCTCAAGAAATGGTAACTTTTTGTCAAAAATTGGTAAGTTACCATTTTGTTGATCCAAGTTACCATTTTCTTGAACCAAACATCAAGAGAATGGTAACTTCATCACTGGGCCAAAAATCGTTTCGCACTGCAACTGTGTATAGACGAAAGGGCAATTGCATTCGCAGACTACTAAATACAAGCTCCTGTTTGACAATCAGGTTTTGACATGCAATCCAAAATTCTGAACAAAATTGCTTCTATAGTTATATACCAAATTACCAACTATGAAATATAGTCTTAAGGTATAGGGTATTGGGTAAGTTATAGGATTTAAAATTTTAAAAAAACACAATAGGATTTAGGATATATAATATAGGGTTTAAGTTTAAGTTTCTAATTTAACCAAAACCCAAACCACTCATATTTATACATTTAGACAGTAACTGTGGTTCCTACTAATATATTTTGGCGGAAGCCTTTTAGCTCATTTCTCTTACAATTTGATTCCCTACATGTACTTAACTTTTTCGTGGAGATGTGAGTTTGTCTAGTTTCATAAAGACTATAAATTTAATTGATCCCCTTGTAATAGTTTTGACTTAATAAACAAGCAATGTTAGAATGAAGCATTTACATGTTGCTGAATATCACTGGGCCAAAAAAAGGTTTCGCACTGCAACTGTGTATACACGAAAGGGCAATTGCATTCTCAGAGTGCTAAATACGAGCTCCTGTTTGACAATCAGATTTTGACATGCAATCCAAAATTACACAGTTTGACTAGTCTGGAAACGCGCCAGAGGCAGCATCTGTTGAAGAATCTGCCTCTTTCTTGGACACATGGAACTCTGCATGGGATTGAATGATAGGTCTACTGCATCCTCGTGCACAACTAGGGTTCCTATAAGGCATATTATTACAGAGGCAAGCCCCTACCCATGACATTATGTTTTTCAGCATCTCTTCTTAAATGAATGTATTTGTCTAGTCTAACATACCCAATTATCCTCTGCTAGTTTAAATTGGAGTGCCTGAATATTTACTAACGAACATGAACTTATTAACGTCTCAATAACTTAATTGTCATAATTTTCAGGATGCACACCGATACGTCATTTATTTACCAAACAATGCAGCCACGTATTCATATATACACAGTCACATTACTCACATCCATAAACAACAGAACGAACAAAATGCATAAAATAAAATGGCCAAGCATACACTTCATCCATAGTACTTAGATTGAGTCTTAGTACAACAATAACCAAGCAGATACCCAAGAAGCAATTCTCACAACATGAAAACTGCAAAATTAATCAAGAGTAACTGCAAAAAGCCTCCCAATTGTAGCCTGCCAAGTTTGGTGACGTTACGACCAGTTTTTCACATTATAATTACATTCGTTATTACGGGGAGTAAATGTCATCAGGATCAGGTGACCACGATGAGTCAGATGGCCACCATGGACGCCAATTGGCAGGGGTGCAGTCCGGCGATGACTCTGAATGATAGTCGTTCCCAGGTTCTTCATCCACCAAATCCAGGGGTCTGGACTGTTGAGATAAATCAGGGGCAGCTGACCCTTGTGATGAATCCGCGACATTTGACACTCCGGTATCTTTGGGTGGTTGTGATGCCGAAACAATTGTGAATCCACAGCTACTGTACTCATCTACCCATATCCAGCCATGGCAGTCAGCCTTACCCTAATACAAAACACATGCATTATGACATTTCAATGTTTTCGTTGCTTTAAGGATTGGGCAATCTTAACAACAACGTTCACTTACATTAGTCCCTTCGCATCCCCAGGCTGGACGTTGATTACCTTCAAAATTGGCAATATATTGCATTGAACCATTGCAAACTAAGCACCGTGGACCTAAGTCGTTGGCCATATGTTCCTACTTGGACAAAAACACATTGTCTTTATTCTTTGCAAACATATTATGGAAAAATACCTAAGAATGTGAAATTTTGATCCATAACACATCACGTACGCAATTTCCAATATTCAACTGCAGCAAGATAATAATGCTTTTGAATGAAAAATCATAGTCTTTTCAAGAAGATTTTTCTTCTTTCTTTTTATGGCCATTCATTTTGTTTTCACGAAACATTTGGCAAACTCCTTCCTGAAATGGGAGAACCTAAAATGGATATGTGTCCTCCCAAGACTAAATAACTTGACATCCGCGTGTATACAGTAGAAA
>QANW01008268.1:66383-78444 GCA_003254865.1 Dryas drummondii | reverse complement strand
AGGAAATGTCTAAAAATGGTCCTTTTGGCTTCTTTTCTCTTCTTTGCTCATTTTATCCTATAAAAACAAAAACAAACTAAAAACACACAAAGTATCGAGTTCTTGCACTCTGAGTTAGGGAGTTAGTATCATAAAATAGTGTAAAATGAGCACTCAACATTATTCTATTGATTAATTGAATTGATTTGTTGCGTATTAACCATTCCCTGTGGGATCGACCTCGTACTTGTACGCTTTGCTACTAATCCGATTCGTGCACTTGCGATTATACTTAGAATGAGATGTGTTTTTATTTTGTTCTAAGAAAACAATCAACACTAGAGTGTGGCAGCGGCACAAGAGAGAAGAAAATGAAAGACCTAACAGCAAGGAAGCTCACGGCAAGGTAAGCTAAGCCTGCGGCACAAGGTCTCTCTTTCTCCCTCAAGTGGTGCCATGATGAGTGTGCATTTTGCATCACTTTATGATACTAATTCCTTAACCTAGAGTGTTAGAACTCGCTATTTTGTGTTTCTTGTCTTGTTTTTGTATTTTCAGGTCAAATGAAGCAGAAATGAGAAAAAGAAGCAAATGGAGCCATTTTGGGACATTTCCTGGTCAAACCAGGAAAACGAGTGAAATCCTGGTCAAACCAGGAAAAGTGCAGAAATCCTAGTTAAATGAGGATTCCTAGTCACATTAGGAAACATCAAGTCCAGAACCATCATTGCGGAGCCAGAAATGTGAAATCCTAATTCGAACAGGAAATCCTGGTTGATCTAGGAAACCTAACCCAACTAGGGAAAGGAGTCCTAATGACACTAGGAGACCCCAGGGGCAATATGGTCATTACGAGAAGTCGAAATGGATAAGTAATCTCTCATTTTCAAGGAATCCTAGTTGCACTAGGAAATGTTGGTCAAGGTTCCAGAAGCTTCCAGAAGGTGGTGGACACCCATGGAATTGAATGGAGGGAAGAAATGAATTTGATTTCAAATGGAAATGAGGGGCAAAATGGGAAGTCAAAAGTGGAGGGCCCATGGGCCCTAGGGATGCCGAACCAAGTGGGCCATGCATGCACATGCATGGGCCCAAACCCTAGCAGCCCAAAAGCCATACACAAGGAGGAAGATGGCAGCCCATGCATGCGCATGCATGCCATGCAAACCCTAGCAAGACAAGGGCCCATGCGCAAGCCCAAGATGGAAGCCCATGGAATGAAACCCTAGCCCATCTTGTGCAAGCCACTGAAGCCCAACATGGAAGCCCAACATGCAAGCCCAAAGCCCAAGACTAACAGCCCATGCGCCAAGGAGGGACCCAAGCTAGGCTAGGCGTGAGCCACTTAAGCCCAAAGGAGGAAGCCCATGCCGCAAGGCCCTAGTCAGCTAACCCTAGCTGATGCCGCAAGGAACTAGGAGATGCAAACCCTAGCAGCCGCAAGGTTCTCTTCCTTGCCTCTCAAGGAAGGCTCCTCTATATAAGTCCCTCTCATTCAGACTTTTAGGGAGCACTTTTTTCACCTACACTCCAGCCGAAAATTCCCCTCTCTTCTCCTAGTTTTATTTTTCTGTTTTAGGGTTTTAGTTTCAACTTTTATTTTTCTTGTAAGGTGAGCCGAATTCAGAGAGAGACTTAGAGAGAGGGTGGCGTGACAAGTGAGAGGGAAGGACCACCTGCTGCCGCAAGCCCTAGCTCACCTTGCCGTGAGTTCCTCCTGCTTGCTAGGTGCCTCCTTCTTCCTCTTTCCTTGCCGCAGCCCCCATGTGTTTGCACCTCTGATTTTTGCTTTCTTTTTTCCTTCTAATTTCAGATTTATTATTGGATATTGGTCTCTGAATTTATTTAATTTAAGTTTCTGAATTCAATTAGTTTATAGCTTTGGGTTTATTTAATGCATGTTTCAGATTCTAATTAGTTTATATTAGTCAATCTAGTTTAGTTGTGTTTCTGATTTTAATTCGTGCATGCGTTTAAACTTGTGTACTTTACGTTTCTGATTTCATTTAATTTATGCACTTTAAATTAGTTGTTTACTTTATGTTTTTAAGTTTGTTTAGTTTGCATTTCTGATTTCCGTTAGCAAGCATGAATTGGGATTTTGTTTATTTGTTGCTGTTTTGTTTTTATTTGTTTTATTTAAATATGTAGGTTAATTATTCTATCTTGCATGTTAGTTGTAGGTCGATTAATGGATTTGCATGTTCTAACAAATCGTTTATCCGTCTCTTGGTCTGTTAGTTTGATGTTTGCACATATTAAATTTCCACTATCTATTAAAACCCCCGTCACTAGTTGTTTGCATCCTTTGACTGGCCACCTTAGGGTAATTGCATCTAGTTTATCTGTTAGGTTTAGCTGTGAAATAGTCAAAGACACTAAACCACAAGTAACAAGGGAATAAGGGATTATTCTTGGTAGTGGGGTTGGGCGACCTCTATAAGGAAATAGTCAAAGCTTATATGTTGTGCATGTTTGACGTTCTCATAAAACTTAATGACTCCTGCATGGGTAACAGCTGCCTTAGCTTGAACTAGGGAACATGTAGGTTAACTGGCTAAGGAAGGCCCAAGAAGCTCTTAGTTTATGCATTAGGAGAACAATGGCGAGAAAGTAACTAGCCAAACCTTTTTAGCTGTCAAACTTTAATATGTTGTGTTCAAATTAACTGTCATTAGCCTTGGATGGTTATTGCATGCTTATCTGATTTGAAACTGAAAACTTAACATTGCAAGATAGAATAAAGTGTGTGTGCGTGTGGTGATGTGTGCGTGTGTTCCATCTTTTCAAAACCCCCCATTTAGTTATTCTAGTGATTATTTGCATTGATTTATTGTATATTAACCATTCCCTGTGGGATCGACCTCGTGCTTGTACGCTTTGCTACTGATGCGATTCGTGCACTTGCGAGTATACTTGGAATGAGATAATTGTTTATTTTGTTCTAAGAAAACACAATCAACATGCCACCCTCTCTCTCTCTCTCTGTTCTGAATTTTGTGAATTAATGAATTGTTTGAATTGTGTGAGAATGAAATATATTTATAGTGGTAGGGTGAGGATTCCTTGGGAGGCAAGGAAAAGGCAAGGTGCAGCTAGGGTTTTAATTAAAAGAACATGGGCTGCTGCAATATGGACCAATTGAAAAGACAGGGGAAGCACTTTCACATGTTAAGATTAGCATTCTAGACCAATTGAATCACATTTGGTGCAATATGGACAATTTGGTACGTACCGAATTGGACAATTTGGTGCAATATGGACAATGTTGGTGCATACTTGGTCCAATTTCATCCACATTTGGTGTTAAGAATGCACCGAAACATCATTTCGGTGCATACTTGATCCCATTTGGTCTCAATGGCACCAAAACATGCACGGTTGGCAAAAAAGACATGGGCAAGCACTCTCATGTTAGGATTAGCATTATAGACCAATTGAACCAGATTAGGTGTTAAAAACGCAAGAAAATGTTATTTCGGTGCATACTTGGTCCAATTTCGTCCAAATTGCACCAAAAAGTGACCGGTAGGCAAGAAAGACAAGGGAAGTCACATTCTCATGTTAGGATTTGCGTTCTAGATCTATTGAACCAGATTTGCTATTAAAAACAAATGAAAATGTGATTTCGGTACTTGGTCTGATTTCATCCAAATTGCACCAAAATGTGACCGGTAGGCAAGAAAGACATGGGGAATCACATTCTCATGTTAAGATTTGCGTTCTAGACCTATTGAACCAGATTTGGTGTTAAGAACGCATGAAAACGTAATTTCCGTACATTCTTGGTCCAATTTCGTTCAAACTGCACCAAAATGTGATCGGTAGGCAAGAAAGACATGGGAATCACATTCTCATGTTGGGATTTGTGTTCTAGACCTATTGAACTAAATTTGGTGTTAAGAATGCACGAAAACGTCATTTCGATGCACACTTAGTCCAATTTCGTCTAAATGGCACCGAAATGTCAATTCGGTGCATACTTGGTCCAATTTCGTGCGTTTTTGCACCAAAACGTGACCGGTAGGCAACAAAGACATGGGGATTCACATTCTCATGTTAGGATTTGTGTTCTAAACCTATTGAACCACATTTGGTGTTAAGTACGCACGAAATCATCATTTCGGTGCAAATTAGGTCCAATTTTGTCTAAATTGTACCAAAATAAACACGATTTGTAAGAAAGACATGGGAAAACATTTTCTCATGTTAGGATTAGCGTTCTAAACTTATAGAACCACATTTTGTGTTAAAAACGCAGGAAAACGTCACTTCAGTACATACTTGGTCCAATTTCGTTCAAATTGCACCAAAACATGCTTGGTTGGCAAGAAATATAAGGGTTAGCATTCTAGACCTATTGAAACAGATTTTTTGTTAAGAACGCATGAAATCGTCATTTCGGTACATACTTGGTCCAATTTCATCCATATGGCACCAAAATGTGACCGTTTGGTAAGAAAGATAAGGCGAAACACTTTCTCAAGTTCGGATTAGCGTTTTAGTCCTATTGAACCAGATCTACTGTTAAGAACGCACGAAAATGTCATTTATGTGCATACTTGGTCTAATTTCGTCCAAATTGCACCAAAACATGCTTGGTTGGCAAGAAAGACAAAGGGAACGACTTTCTGATGTTAGGGTTAGTGGTCTAGACCTATTGAACCACATTTGTTGTTAAGAATGCACGGAAACGTCATTTTGGAACATACCTGGTCCAATTTGTACCAAAACATGTCCGGTTGGCAAGAAAGACATAGGAAAACACTTTCTCAAGTTAGAATTAGCGTTCTAGACCTATAGAACCACATTTGGTGTTAAGAATGCAAGAAAACGTTATTTCGGTGCTTACTTGGTCCAATTTCTTCCAAATTGCATAAAAATGTGACCGGTAGGCAAGAAAGACATGGAGAAACACTTTCTCATGTTAGGATTAGCGTTCTAGACCTATTAAAACACATTTGCTGTTTAGAACGCATCGAAATGTCATTTCGGTGCATTCTTTGTTCAATTTTCTAAAAATTACACCAAAACATGGCCGGCTGATGAGTGTTCATTTTACGCTATTTTATGATACTAACTCCCTAACCTAGAGTGTTAGAACTCACTACTTGTGTGTCTGTTGTCTTGTTTTTGTGTTTTTAGGTTAAATGAAGCAATGATGGAGAAAGAAGCTAAATGAGACTATTTTGAGCTAAAAATGGAAGAAATGGGAAAAAGAATCTTAAGGGAATCTTCTAGAGGGATCTGGAATCTGAAAGGAATCTTTGGAGAATCTCAAACAGAATCTTTTGAGGAATCTTTTTGGTCAAGGTTGACTTTTGGTCAAAGTCAAAGGTCAAAGGTCAAAGTTAATGGTCAACCGGGCCACATCATCACATGACATGGACCACACATGCAGCCCATGCACTATAGGCCATGCGCCTAAACCTAGCAGCCCAAGTCCATCACGCCATGCAAGGTGGCAGCCCATGCACTGAAACCCTAGGGCCTATGTGCAACCCATTCAGCCCAAGTCATGTAGCCATGCGCAAGCTATAAGGGAGGAAGCCCATCACGTCATTTGCAGCAGCCCATCCCATACAACCATGCACAAGCCATACAGCCCAAGTCCATCACGCCTACAAAGAGAAAGCCCAAGGAATCCTAGCTGAAAAAGAAGTCAAAACCCTGGAAAATAGAGCACCAATTTCGACAGAAATTCTGTAATTCTCCAGAGAGAACCAGGTAGCATGCCATATATGGTTGGAAAGATACGGATGTTAGCTTGGTAGGGAATTTTACGGATTTCGATTCCGAGTTTTCTAGCTCAAGATGTGGGCATTTTAGTGGAGGTAGCGCAGCAGTTCCGCGAGCTGAAAATAAGTTACGCCCAAAAAGAACCCAAATCAGCCCAAGGCCCACTTTTGGCCGAAAATTGGAAGTCTTAAGGAGCAAGAAATTCACTTAAGCCCATGTTCTTTTTAATGAAACCCTAGCCGCACCTTGTCTTCTCCTTGCCTCCAAAGGAATTCTCACCTCACCTCTATAAATATATCCTATTCTCTCATTGTTGAGGGTTCCCATATTTTTATATTTTCAGAATTCAAAGAGAGAGGGGGAGGCCGAATTTCAGAGGGAGAGAGTGAGAGGGTGGCGACACTTGAGGGAGAATGAGAGACCATGTGCCGCAGCCCTAGCTCACCTTTGCCGTGAGCCTCCTTACTGCTATGTCTCTCCTCTTCTTCTCTCTTGTGCCGCTGCCACCCTCTTGTGATGTTCTTTGTTTTTCTTTTGATTCTCTTCTTTTCCTTTAGTTAATTAGTTTGTTCTTGCTTTCATTGTGGATTTAATTATTATAATGGAAGTTAGATATTTTATTTTCTTTATTATTATGTTTTGAGTTTTTTATTGCTTTGCTAAGTTGGATGATGAAACTTTAATTGTGAGTTATGCAATGGTGACACTTGTGATTTAATTTCATGCATGTAGTAAATCCTTGATCTCTATTTAAATTGACTTTATTTGTTTTGCATCTTTGACTGATCACCTTAGGTTGCATGAATCTAGATTTATGTTGTGAAACTAAACAAGCTCGAAAGGATGATAGTTTCAGTAGGCAACAATTGGGTATCCTAAGATAATATTCATGAGAAAAAGGATCATAGATGTTCGTTTTAAATTTAAATACTCGCAGTGCACGAATCTATATATAATATAGATGGCAAGCAAGGTCGATCCCACGAGGACTATTGTTGATCTTTAAATGATAATCCGAATGCTAAAAAGAAATAAGAAAACAAGACACGAGTGGCTGCCCAAGTTGTCACGCCTAGGGCAGCTACTCACTTGAAATGAAACACACGCACACACACGAATGGGAGGGAGTTTGTATGATTTGAAAACAACAAATTAAACCTAAACAAAAACTAAGATGTGCAACTAGCAAAGAGTATGAAAACAGCAAGGTATCTTGTGAAAATAGATGGATGATGATACTAGGACTCTAGAACTCTACCACTAGACCTCATATTCAATGTCATGGTGCAATTTCTGAAACCTTTAATTCCTATTGATGAATGCATTCGCATATTCACCTATGGCATAGCATGAAATGCGTAATTCCCCAAATGTATAAACTAGTGCATGGCGTCTACCCTAGTTCTTTTACTCTATATGTGACCTATGCATGGCATCTACATAGGAACGCACAAACAGAATTCATTAAGCTTATATGAGAAAATAAATGCAATTAAACCCCTAGTGCATGGCGTCTACCCTAGGTGATTTAAAATTGATTTCACACAATCAGATTTTAGTCAATTACTAAGCCCTAGATTGTTTATCACTTGTATTAGGGGCTGATTGGTTGTTCTCACCCTAAATTGATTAAATTCTAGATGCAATAACCCTAGGTGATCAATCAAGGATTAAAAACACATAGAGAACAATGATTAAAGTGAAATCAAAATCATCAATCCATGGAATTAAATAAATAAACAGCAATTACACAACTAAACCATTGAATATTCGGCCTAGGGCTGAATCCTAGGCCCTAGAAAACGTGATTAGTTCATGCTAGAAAACAAGAACAGCCACGTAATCATGTTTTTCATCTAACAAATACAAGAAAAGAAGAAGAAGAAGAGAAAACACCCCAAGGAGAGCTCACGCCTCCAGCAGCCTCTCTCTCTCTATTTTCTGATTTTTTTCCAAGTGTCTGAACTCCTAAAATGAAAGAAAGAGATGTATATATAAGGGTGTGCAGCAGCTAGGGTTTTTCCAAGCTAGGGAGGTGCGGCTGCTAGGGTTTGGAGCAAAGAGAATATGCGGCAGCTAGGGTTTTGGGCTTAAGTGGTATGCGCAAGGCCCAAAAGCTTCCCTCTCTCTTGCGCAAGGTGCAGCTGGCCCTTTTCTTCCATGTAGCTGATTTCTTCCCCTAGTGGGCCTCCACTAAATCAGGAATTAAAATGAAATAACTACGCTAATCCCAAATCCGATTTTTAGAGCCCAATTAGGAAGGAAAGCCTTNATGCAATTGTGTGTGTGTGTGTGTGTATGTGGTGTGTGTGAGTTTAACTATCTACAAACCCCCCTGCCGTGTGTGTGTGTTTGGTGATTCTAATTGGTAAGTTGAATTGGTTTGATGTGTATTTACCTATTCCTCGTGGGATCGACCTCGTACTTATACGCTATGCTTGCATGAGCGATTCGTATACTTGCGAGCTACAACTTGGTATTCGTTTCTAAATTCCAAGTAAAACAAGTTGTATAAAAATGAGCAACACCGGCAGGCAAGAAAGACATGGGGAAACACTTGCTCATGCAAGGATTAGCGTTCTATACCTATTGAACCACATTTGGTATTAAGAACGCAAGAAATCATCATTTCGGTACATACTTGGTCCAATTTTGTCCAAATTGCACCAAAACAAGACCAGTAGGCAAGAAAGACATGGGTAAGCACATTCTCATGTTAGGATTTACGTTCTAGACCTATTGAACCACATTTGGTGTTAAGAACACACCGAAATGTCATTTCGGTACATACTTAGGCCAATTTCGTCCAAATTGCACCAAAACAAGCTTTGTTGGCAAGAAAGATAAGGGGATGCTCTTTCTCATGATAGGGTTAGTTTCTAAACCTATTGAATCACATTTGGTGTTAAGAACGTACGAAAACGTCATTCGGTACATTTTTGGTCCAATTTCGTCCATATTGCACCGAAACGTGACCAGTAGGCAAGAACGACAAGGGGAAACACTGTCTCATGTTAGGATTAGCATTCTAGACCTATTGAACCACATTTGGTGTAAAAAACGTAAGAAAATGTCATTTCGGTGCACACTTGGTCCAATTTCGTCCAAATGGCACCGAAACGTCAATTCGGTGCATATTTGGTCTAATTTCGTTCAAATTGCACCAAAACGTGCCCGGTAGGCAAGAAAGATATAGGGAATCACATTCTCATGTTAGGACTAGTGTTCTAAATCTATGAACCACATTTGGTGTTAAGAACGCACCGAAACGTCATTTCGTTGCAAACTTGGTGCAATTTCGTCCAAATTGCACCAAAACGTGACCAGTAGGCAAGAAAGACATGGGGAAGCATATTCTCATGTTAGGATTTGCGTTCTAGACCTATCGAACCACATTTTGTGTTAAGACCACATTTGGTATTAAGAACGCAAGAAATCATCATTTCGGTACATACTTGGTCCAATTTCGTCCAAATTGCACCAAAACGTGACCAGTAGGCAAGAAAGACATGGGTAAGCACATTCTCATGTTAGGATTTACGTTCTACACCTATTGAACCACATTTGGTGTTAAGAACACACCGAAACGTCATTTCGGTACATACTTAGGCCAATTTCGTCCAAATTGCACCAAAACAAGCTTTGTTGGCAAGAAAGATAAGGGGATGCTCTTTCTCATGATAGGGTTAGTTTCTAAACCTATTGAATTACATTTGGTGTTAAGAACGCACGAAAACGTCATTCGGTACATTTTTGGTCCAATTTCGTCCATATTGCACCGAAACGTGACCACTAGGCAAGAACGACAAGGGGAAACACTGTCTCATGTTAGGATTAGCATTCTAGACCTATTGAACCACATTCGGTGTTAAAAACGTAAGAAAATGTCATTTCGGTGCACACTTGGTCCAATTTCGTCCAAATGGCACCGAAACGTCAATTCGGTGCGTATTTGGTCTAATTTCGTTCAAATTGCACCAAAACGTGCCCGGTAGGCAAGAAAGATATAGGGAATCACATTCTCATGTCAGGACTAGTGTTCTAAATCTATTGAACCACATTTGGTGTTAAGAACGCACCGAAACGTCATTTCGTTGCAAACTTAGTGCAATTTCGTCCAAATTGCACCAAAACGTGACCAGTAGGCAGGAAAGACCTGGGGAAGCACATTCTCATGTTAGGATTTGCGTTCTAGACCTATCGAACCACATTTTGTGTTAAGAACGCAAGAAAATGTGATTTCGGTACATACTTTGTCAAATTTCATCCAAATTGTACCAAAACGTGCCCGGTTGGCAAGAATGACATGGGGAAGCACATTCTTATGTTAAGATTAGCGTTATAGTCTTATTGAACCACATCTGGAGTTAAGAATGCACAAAATCCTCATTTCGGTGCATACTTGGTCTAATTTCGTCCAAATTGCACCAAAACATGCTTGGTTGGCAAGAATGACAAGGGGAAGCACATTGTTATGTTAGGATTAGTGTTCTAGACCTATTGAACCAGATTTTGTGTTTAGAACGCACAAAATCGTCATTTCGGTACATACTTGATCCAATTTTGTCGAAATTGTATCAAAACGTGTCTGGTTGGCCAGAAAGTCATGGGGAAGCACATTCTCATGTTAGGATTAGCGTTCTAGACTTATTGAACCACTTTTGGTGTTTAGAACGCTCGAAATCATCATTTTGGTACATACTTAGTCCGATTTCATCCATATTACACCAAAACCTGCCCAATTGGGAAGAAAGACATGAGAAAACACTTTTCTCATGTTAAGATTAGCGTTCTAGACCAATTGAACCACATTTGGTGTTAAGAACGCATGAAAACGTCGTTTCGGTGCATAATTGGTCTAATTTCGTCCAAATTGTACCAAAACGTGTCTGGTTGGCAAGAAAGTCGTGGGGAAGCACATTCTCATGTTAGGATTAGCATTCTAGTCATATTGAACCACTTTTGGTGTTAAGAACGCAAAAAAAGTCATTTCGGTGCATAGTTGGTCCAATTTCGTCCAAATGGTATGAGGGATTATGGAAAGCAATTACAAAATTGGAAAATCCCAAAGGTTCCAGTTTGTGATATCAATAGGAATGGATCTTTTTCTTTTAAAAGTGACTATGTTATTAAAACCATTGAGAAGACTGTGTCTATAGCTAACTCTCATGAGGATTTCCAGTTATTTTCAGCAGAATTGCTAAAAGAGCATAAAATGAGAGATTATAAGTATTTACACATAGGGTTAGTTCAGGTAGCAGTCAAACCCTTAACTAGAACTAGGTTAAAAACGTATGTTCTTCTGTGTAAGAGACTGTAGACATAACATGTTTACAGATTCTCTATTGGGAGTAGTTGAGTCATCCCTTTGTGATGTGGTCCAGTGTTTTTTAACTATTTTTCAAACTTCTCAATTGCTCTCGCGAATGAAGGAGCCTTAAAGGCTTTAACTCTAAACATTCAAACTCAAGGATTTGACATGATCCTAGGTTCCCAAAACATGGCAGTAGTGTATCGTATATATTACAAAGCCATGAATACCTTGTGTCCAGATGCTCATAATCTAGAGTCCAAAGGAAAGACTACATTGTTCCAAGCCAACCTAGGAAAAGCTAATGTAGTAGTTTGTTGAGTGCTCATTTTACACTATTTTATGATACTAACTCCCTAACTCAGAGTGCAAGAACTCGATACTTTATGTGTTTTTAGTTTGGTTTTGTTTTTATAGGATAAAATGAGCAAAGAAGTGAAAAGAAGCCAAAAGAGCCATTTTTAGATGTTTCCTAGTCAAACTAGGAAAAGTGGAGAAATCCTGGTCTCACCAGGAAATGCCGAATCCCAGTCAAACTAGGATTCCTAGTCTCACAAGGAACGCCTCCATTATTGTTTGGTGCAAATCCATAGTCTGTAGCCCTTTGTTATCCGTTTCATTTCAATACCTTATCCTAACCTAAGCCTCCATTACAACCCTTATTAAAGCCCTACTTGATCTTGGGAGAATTGTAGTTCATTATGTGGAGTCTAGATAAAAGGGAAGCTTATGGTTATTGATTCTATTTCAAGTATTTTAATTCCTTCTATTGAGATCAATGTTTTTGTTTCATTGTGCCTTTCTTTCATGATTAATATGTGAGCTTTTTGCATTAGTTTATCGTATCATCTCTCACATATACTTGAGTGCACATATCAACCCAATCTCTGAGTGTTTTATTGTTGAGAGCATGCCTTGGTGAGAATTGGAGTTGATACTATTTTAGATATGCTGATTTAGTCTTGTTTGTCTAAACACATGAGTTTGTGTCAAGGATGGTCTATATATTTCATGGAGGAGTAAGGTATGTTA
>QANW01008268.1:36547-53649 GCA_003254865.1 Dryas drummondii | reverse complement strand
AACTCACCCTCCCAATGAACCGAAACCCCCCCCCAACTCGGTAATTTTTTTTTTCCCAATTTCTGTTATTTTAATTAAGTTTTGTTATTTTCTGTTATTTTTGTTTTCTAATATTGTGGAATTTGCATTTGTAGGATTGGACAATTTGCAATTGTTGTGGATTTTGCATAAATTGGTTGTGAAATTTCTGATTTTTGTGGTAATTAGTTTATGTGGTGGTTTTTTTTAAATTTAGTGGTTTGGTTGTGAAATCTGAATTTACATTGATGTTAGGCTAATATTTGACAATGATTTATTTTTTTGGTGAAGGAAGGATAGTGTTGCATTTGTTGTGAAGGATAATTGCATTTTTGGTGAGGTATGTGTTTAATATATCTTTTAGTTAAATTTTTGTATGATTTAGTATTTAATGTTTCATATATAATTGTATTAAAGTTTTTTAGTGGATTAGTTTGTATGTTAAAATTAGTTATAACATTGATTAGTTAGTTTTTATGTTCTTAAATGCTAAAATTTAATTGTTTGTTTGTATGCTTGTATGTATATTGTTAGATTAATTTTAGTTTAGTTTAGTTTGTATGTTACATTTAATTTAGTTGTAATTGCAAAATTCCCGATGACGTAGTCCAGCACTCCTCGAGTACTGGCTTAGGTCATGTGCCACGAAGCGCCTGTGCGAAGTTATCAGTGGATAACTTTGTACATTCAACTAGTCGTGTGAAGTTATCAGTGGATAGCTTTGTACCCTCAACTTAAATTCACCTTAGACCCGTTCGAAAGTCTGTTGGACGCGCGCATGGACGCTTGGCGTGACTGCGCTCCAATATGATTCTTGAATTGTCCAAATTACCCATGGATAATTTGGGAGTGCATAATTATGTGTTGTGGTTAGCGGTTCATGTGACATGGTTTTGATCTAAGAAAATTTCGGCAACATCTCCCTATGTGTTCTTCGAGTGCATACTAGATATTTGTTTTAAATATCTACGTCGTGCACTTGGAGAACCATAGAGAGATGCTGCCAAAATTTTCCCAGATCGAAACTATGTCGTGCGAGCCAACAACCATGACACATATGTGCATTCTCGAATGGGATAGGGCCCTTACCGGAGGCATAAGGAGACGAAGAAGGGTGACGAATCTTTTTCTAACTGTCGTGGTATATGAAAACAGGCATCATGGACCGACAGTGGATACGTAATACGAATCGTGTTAGTGATGAATATTTATATGGGATCGAGTCATTCATCCAAGTTGCACAGGAACATGTCAATGCTCAGAATAATATAAAGTGTCCGTGCCAGAATTGTAACAACAGTTTATGGAAGACAGTGCGTGAAGTCAGAATTCATTTGGTGAGATATGGGATGTCACACAACTATACGACATGGTATTATCATGGTGAACTGAGAGTTTATGCTTCGACTTCCTCGGATGCTCGAACAATTCTGCAGTCTACTGAATTTGTTGGTGATGATAATGAACAAGTGATGGGCATAATAAACGATGATTATCCATATGCATCGCTTGATCATGAAGTCAATCAGGATGATACAGAGAGCGATAATATGGATGAAGATGATGGGTTGCCCGAAGTCCAAAGAGAAGAGTTTGATAAGTATGACAGATTGTTGAATCAAGCTCAGCGGGAATTGTACTCTAGTTGTGAAGAGTTCTCAGTGCTAACTGCTGTTGTGGAGTTAATGCATTGGAAAGTACTTAATCAACATTCGAATAGAAGTTATGATCAGTTGATGGGAATTTTAAAACGAATGCTTCCAAAAAACAATCATATACCTGAAACCCATTGTCTTACGAATAAGGTGTTGAAAGATCTCGGTTTGGGATATGAAAAGATTCATGCATGCAAAAATGATTGTGTATTGTTTTACAAAGAACACCAAGGGAAGGATAAATGCCCTGTGTACAATGAGCCGAGATATAAGAACAAGTCTGTAAAGAGAAAAAAACAGATTCTGCAAAAGGTGTTGCGTTATTTCCCACTTAAGCCAAGATTGCAACGATTGTACATGTCGACACATACTGCAAGTGACATGAGATGACACAAAGATAAGCAGGTAGAGGATGATGTGATGAGACATCCTGCAGACGGAAGCGCATGGAAAGAATTTGACAAGATATATCCGGATTTTGCAGCGGATCCACGAAATGTCAGATTAGGACTTGCTACTGATGGATTTAATCCATTCGGAAATATGAGCACATCTCACAACACTTGGCCAGTGGTCGTGGTTCCTTATAATTTGCCTCCCTGGAAATGCATGAAAAAAGAATTCACAATTATGACGCTATTAATTCTGGGACCACAATCTCCTGGCAAGGAGATCGATGTATATTTGCGGCCGTTGATTGATGAGCTGAAAGAATTGTGGCAAAATGGTATACCGACATATGATAAGTCCACTGGAACAATGTTTTCCTTGCATGCAGCAGTCATGTGGACAATAAATGATTTCCCAGCTTATGGGAATCTATCAGGCTGGAGCACCAAGGGTTATATGACATGTCCTACTTGTAATAAGGATATAACTTCCGCTTGGCACAGTGGTAAAGTATGTTATATGGGCCACCGAAGATGGTTGCCGGTGGAGCATAAATGGCGTCACAATAAGGAGGCCTTTGACAGAAAAAAGGAGATGGGCGTGAAACCTAAAAAATTATCTGGTAATGACATCTTGAGGCAGTTGAATAACTTAGAATTTGGCCGGATTGGTAAACATCCCTCTAACAAAGAACAAAATTTGCCAAGGTCACCTGTACATCTAAATTGGACGAACAAGTCGATATTCTTCAAGTTGGAGTATTGGTCCAAGTTGAAAATCAGGCACAATCTCGATGTAATGCATATTGAGAAGAACGTGTGCGAAAGTTTGGTGGGGACAATTTTGGGCATTGAGGGAAAATCAAAGGATACAATTAAGGCTCGACAAGATTTGCAAGAAATGGGCATCAAGAAACATTTATGGTTAATGAAGAAGGGTGATAAAATAATAAAGAAACATCCATTTTATATAGTGAAGCTTGGGGATAAGAAAGAATTCTTAAAGTTTCTTGCATCGGTCAAATTTCCAGATGGATACGCGGCCAATATCTCACGAAATGTGAAAATCGACTCTGGAAAAATTTTGGGCTTGAAAAGTCATGATTGTCATGTTCTATTGCAACGTCTGCTTCCGGTGGGTATTCGAAAAATTTTTGCCCGACGATGTGGTTGAACCGATTGTTGGGTTGTCGAGGTTCTTTCAGCATCTATGCACTAAGACGTTGCGTGTGTCGGACGTGTCAAAATTGAAAGATGAGATTGTGTACATCCTATGCAAATTTGAACAAATATTTCCATCGGCCTTTTTTGATATAATGATTCACTTGATGATACATTTACCGCAAGAGGCAATTCTTGCTGGGCCGGTCAGTTATCGGTGGATGTACCCAATAGAAAGGTAACATCGGTAAACTTTTTTCATACTATTCTCCAAGTTCAGTTCTATGTTACTCATAAAATTTTTCTCACTATGTACTTACATTTGCAGAATGTTGGGTAATTACAAAAGGTACGTCCGAAACAGGGCACGCCCCGAAGGCTCCATAGCGGAGGCATACATTGCAAATGAATCCATCACCTACTGTGCAATGTATCTCAGCAGTGTTGAGACGTCATTCAATCGGCCACAACGCAACGATGACGGTGGTGAAAAAAATGAGACACTTTTTGTCTTTTCTCAAATTACACGATCATTTGGCGAAACCCCTAAACCAGCTGTTGAATTCTCAAAACACGATATGAAGGTGGCTCATTGGTTCATACTCAACAATTGCGAAGAAGTTGACTCCTTACGCATTGAGCATGAGGAACTAATGCATCGCGACTTTCCAAGATGGGACAAGGAACGTGTACAGAAAAAGCATCGGGAATTGTTTCCTAAATGGTTTAAGGAACATGTAAGTGATTACCGACAATAATGATCAGTTCGTTCATGTGTTTGTATGTTTTTTGTAATATATTAATTACATTGTCTTTTAACATATGAAAAAGCTGACTGATGATAATTCGCCATTATACAAGGAGTTAATGAGTTTGGCGAGTGGCATTCAATGGGTTGAAACTTTTTCTGGATGTAATGTGAATGAAGTTAAGTTTTTAACTGTATAACGAGATGACATCTTGAGCACTCAAAATAACGGGGTTTGTGTAGAGAACTTGGAGACTGCACGGTAGATTTCTACGGCAAGCTGACGAGTGTACATCAAGTGTTGTACTCACATCGCTTTCAAGTTGTGTTATTTAAGTGTCATTGGTTTAATACATACCCGAATAGGAACAACTGTATTAAACTCGATTATGACTTAATATATGTGAACACAAACATTCGAAGGTATGAGAATGATCCATTTATTCTTGCCACAATGGCGAAACCAGTATGGTATCTGGATGATCTAATGAGTGTTCATTTTACATTATTTTATAATACTAACTCCCTAACCTAGAGTGTTAGAACTCGATACTTTTGTGTCTGTTGTCTTGTTTTTGTGTTTTTAGGTCGAATGAAGCATAAATAGGAAATAGGAGCTAAAAGAGCCGTTTTGGGACATTTCCTGGTCAAACTAGGAAAAGAGCAGAAATCCTAGTCAAATAAGGATTCCTAGTCAAAAGAGGAAACATCAAGCCCAGAACCATTATTGTCAAGCTAGAAATGAGAAATCCTAATTGGAGCAGGAATTCCTGGTTGAACTAGGAAACCCAACCCTACTAGGGAAAGGAGTCCTAATGACACTAGGAATCACTAGGGGCAATATGGTCATTATGAGAAGTTGAAATGAACAAGGAATCTTACATCTACAAGGAATCCCAGTTGGACTAGGAAAGGTTGGTCAAAGTCAACTCAATCAAGTTAAGGTTCCAGAAGCTTCTAGAAGGTGGTGGACATCCATGGAATCAAATGGAGGGAAGAGATGAATTCGAATCCAAAGAGAAGAGAGGGGCAAAATTGGAAGTCAAAGTCAATGGTCAAGGGTCAACTATTTCATGTCATGAAGTCAATTGGGCCATGGACCTATATGAAAGTCGATTGCATGCTTGCAGCCCATTCAGCCCAAGTCATACAGCCATGCACAAGCCATGCATCCCTAAAGCCCATCACGCCACTTGCTTGTTGCAGCCAACCCATGTTCTTTTAATTGAAACCCTAGTCCATCACGCCTACAAAGAGAAAGGCCAAGGAATCCTAGCTGAAAAAGAAGTCAAGATATGGTCATTTTAGTGGAGGTAGCGCAGCAGTTCCGCGAGCTGAAAAGGGAGTTACGCCCAAAAAGAGCCCAAATCAGCCCAAGGCCCATGCTTGGCCGAAAATTATAAGTCTTGGTGTGCAAGGAATGCACTTATCCCACATTGAAGAGAAAGAGAAACCTCAGCCCCACTCTCCTCTATAAATACATCTTTATAACTCAAAGAAGGAACTCATCTCTAGAATTTCAGAAACCCTAGCTTACTCTCTCCCTCTTTCTTGCCGCACACCCTAGCCTCCTTTCTCTCTCTTTCTTTTCTCACACAGCCTAGGAACCCTAGCAGCCCCCATTATTTCTCTTCCCTTGCCGCAGCCACCATCATCTCTCTTTCTTTATTTGTCTGCTGAACCGAAGAAGGAGGAAGGAGTCAAGCCGCTGCCAACTTGTGCCGCCGCCGCTGCTGCCACCTTGTGCCGCCGCTGCTGCCACCTTGTGCCGCCGCCGCTGCCACCTTAGTGATGTTTTCTTTGTTTTTGGAATTCTAGTTTTTAATTGTTTTGTTTAATTAGTTTGCTTTCCAACATGGATTAGGAATTTATTTATATTCTTCTGATTTTCTTTTCCATTTTAATTATGTAGATTTATTTATTCTATCTTGCATGTTAGTTGTAGGTTGATTAATGGATTTGCATGCTTTAACAAATCGTTTATCCGTCTCTTGGTCTGTTAGTTTGATGTTTGCATGTATTAAATTTCCACTATCTATTAGAACCCGTCACTAGTTGTTTGCATCCTTTGACTGGCCACCTTAGGGTAATTGCATCTAGTTTATCTGTTAGGTTTAGCTGTGAAATTGTCAAAGACACTAAACCACAAGTAACAAGGGAATAAGGGATTATTCTTGGTAGTGGGGTTGGGCGACCTCTATAAGGAAATAGTCAAAGCTTATATGTTGTGCATGTTTGACGTTCTCATAAAACTTAATGACTCATGCATGGGTAACAGCTGCCTTAGCTTGAACTAGGGAACATGTAGGTTAACTGGCTAAGGAAGGCCCAAGAAGCTCTTAGTTTATGCATTAGGAGAACAATTGCGAGCAAGTAACTAGTCAAACCTTTTTAGCAGTCAAACTTTAATATGTTGTGTTCAAATTAACTGTTATTAGCCTTAGATGGTTATTGCATGCTTATCTGATTTGAAACTGAAAACTTAACATTGCAAGATAGAATAAAGGGTGTGTGCGTGTGGTGTAGTGTGCGTGTGTTTCCATCTTTCAAAAACCCCCCCATTTAGTTATTCTATTGATTAATTGAATTGATTTGTTGTGTATTAAACATTCCCTGTGGGATCGACCTCGTGCTTGTACGCTTTGCTGCTAATGCGATTCGTGCACTTGCGAGTATACTTGGAATGAGATATATCTTTATTTTGTTCTAAGAAAACATTCAACATGATCCTAAGGCGGGTGTGGGTTGGAAAGTAGCTCAGATGATTTAGAATCGAAATATATGGGGATATTCCGGAAAAAGAAAATCAGGATGACGTGGCCAATCAAGAGGATTCATCTTCGACCATACCCAATCCATACAACAATGATGTTATCATACAAAAAGTCGAGATACGTGACGTTCCTCCAATTGAGATCGATGCCTTATCAATTGATCTTGGGCCACTTCCCCGAATTGATATTAATGATTTCATCGATGATGAAGATGATGAAGATGAAGATGAAGATGAAGATGATGATGTTGATGGTATCGATGATGATGATGATGATGATGATGAAATGAGTATTTCTAGTAGTGATTCAGATTAAGAAGTGATAATAGTAATTCAGATTAGTAAGTGATAATGATGATTCAGATTAGTAAGTCATTACTTTCGTTTTCTTTTTTACTAACATAAATATTTATTGAATTGTGCAGATGAGTTTGATCTAGAACAGGGGTGGATCTCGGAGGTCCAGTTCAGCAACCATATCCGCCCCTGCAACCCAGCCTGCCCCTGCAGTACAGCCTGACCTCATAGTCCAGGGCGAATCGACCCCGGCGATTGCCCCAGATCTCTCATCTAGTACTAGGTCTACGATTCAGTCGGCACAGAGGGCCCGACGTGGTCACCGTTATGGTGTATATGATAATGTTGCGTCATCCACTCGTACTGCCTTATCATCTTAGAGTAAGAAAAATGTTTTCACACCACTTGTGGTTAGGTTTAATTTTATTTAGATGTTATAAGATTACTGTGAAATTAATATCTTATATTTGTTTTTCTAGGTACCAAAACCACGAGGGGGATAAGTAGAGGTTTGAAGGCGTCCCGAATCACTCGCTCGACGAACGAGAGGATTCGAATCGTTCTTGAGCAAGATCACCTACGACTAAGCAAGAAGGTCCATAGTACTTTCGCTTCCTTTGTCGAAGCGATTATCCGTGGCGACTGCCGCATGCTTTTCCCCAGTTGGGAAAAGGTTGATGACGCCATCAAGAGGAGCATTATGGGCTTCATTTCTGTGTGTATATTTCGATTAATACAAAATGATTAATTTGATCATTTCTAACAATTTAATAATTATTTTTTTCAGGTAAACTATGACATTCAGATGGAGGATCCGGATGTAGCTAGGTGTTGATGTGTTTTCTTAGAACAAAATAAACAATTACCTCATTCTAAGTATACTCGCAAGTGCACGAATCGCATCAATAGCAAAGCGTACAAGCACGAGGTCGATCCCACAGGGAATGGTTAATAAACAACAAATCAATGCAATTAATCACTAGAATAACTAAATGGGGGTTTTGGAAGATGGAAACACACGCACACATCACCACACGCACGCACCCTTTATTCTATCTTGCAATGTTAAGTTTTCAGTTTCAAATCAGATAAGCATGCAATAACCATCCAAGGCTAATGACAGTTAATTTGAACACAGCATATTAAAGTTTGACTGCTAAAAAGGTTTAACTAGTTACTTTCTCGTAATTGTTCTCCTAATGCATAAACTAAGAGCTTCTTGGGCCTTCCTTAGCCAGTTAACCTACATGTTCCCTAGTTCAAGCTAAGGCAGCTGTTACCCATGCAGGAGTCATTAAGTTTTATGAGAACGTCAAACATGCACAACATATAAGCTTTGACTATTTCCTTATAGAGGTCGCCCAACCCCACTACCAAGAATAATCCCTTATTGCCTTGTTACTTGTTGTTTAGTGTCTTTGACTATTTCACAGCTAAACCTAACAAATAAACTAGATGCAATTACCCTAAGGTGGCCAGTCAAAGGATGCAAACAACTAGTGACGGGTTCTAATAGCTAGTGGAAATTTAATACATGCAAACATCAAACTAACAGACCAAGAGACGGATAAACGATTTGTTAAAGCATACGAATCCATTAATCAACCTACAACCAACATGCAAGATAGAATAACTAACCTACATACTTAAATTAAATACATAAAAACAGCAACAATAAATGAAATCCTAACTCATGCTTGCTAAGAAATCAGAAACGCAAAGTTAATGAATTTAAAGGCATACACGAATTGAAATCAGAAATATAACTAAAATAGATTGACAAATATAAACTAATTAAAATCTGAAACATGCATTAAATAAAACCAAAGCTATAAACTAATTAAATTCAGAAACTTAAATTAAATAAATTAAGAGACCAATATCCAACAATAAAATAGAAAACTAGGAGGAAAAAGAAAACAAAATCAGAGATGCAAACACTAGGGTGGCTGCGGCAAGGAGAGAGGAAGAAGGAGGCACCTAGCAAGCAGGAAGAACCCATGGCAAGGTGAGCTAGGGCTTGCGGCAGCAGGCTGGTCCTTCTCTCTCTCACTTGTCACGCCACCTTCTCTCTCTAAGTCCCTCTGAATTCGGCTCTCTCTCACTCTCTCTAACTTCTGAAAATTAAAACTAATGAAAACTGAAAAATAAACTAGGAGAAGGTGTAGAATTCGGCTGGAGTATGTAAAAGTAAGAGTGAGGTTCTTAGGGTTCTGAATTGAGGGGATATATATAGAGGTGCAATCCTTGAGAGGCAAGGATAAGTAACTTGCGGCAGCAGCTAGGGTTCTGGAGTGATGGGCTTGCGGCAAGACTTTGACCTTGGGCTTAAGTGACTCACGCAAGGGCCAGCTAGGGTTTCTTCCTTGCGCATGGGCTGCTGGTCTTGGGCTTTGATGTGCATTGGGCTCACATGTGTTGGGCTGAACTGGCTTACACAAGATGGGCTAGGGTTTCATTCCATGGGCTTCCATCTTGGGCTTGCACTTTGGGCTTGTGCATGGGTCTTGCGCATGGGCTCCTTGGTTGCTAGGCTTTGCATGGCATGCATGCGCATGCATGGGCTGCCATCTTGCTCCTTACGCATAGACTTTGGGCTGCTAGGGTTTGGGCCCATGCATGTGCATGCATGACCCATCTTGGGTCAGCATCCCTTAGGCCCATGGGCCCTTGACTTTTGACTTCCCATTTTGCCCCTCATTTCCATTTGAATTCAAATTCATTTCTTCCCTCCATTCATTTCCATGGATGTCCACCACCTTCTAGAAGCTTCTGGAACCTTGACTTTGTAGAGTTGACTTTGACCAACATTTCCTAGTGCAACTAGGATTCCTTGAAAATGAAGGATTCCTTATCCGTTTCGACTTCTCGTAATGACCATATTACCCCTGGGGTCTCCTAGTGTCATTAGGACTCCTTTCCCTAGTTGGGTTAGGTTTCCTAGTTCAACCAGGATTTCCTGTTCGAATCAGGATTTCACCTTTCTGGCTCCGCAATGATGGTTCTGGACTTGATGTTTCCTAGTGTGACTAGGAATCCTCATTTGACTAGGATTTCTGCACTTCTCCTGGTTTGACCAGGATTTCACTCGTTTTCCTAGTTTGACCAGGAAATGTCCCAAAATGGCTCTACTTGCTTCTTTTTCTCATTTCTGCTTCATTTGACCTGAAAACACAAAAACAAGACAAGAAACACAAAATATCGAGTTCTAACACTCTAGGTTAAGGAATTAGTATCATAAAGTGATGCAAAATGCACACTCATCACTAGGTGTATGGAGAAGTTATTGAGAAAAGTTTACACACAATGGAAGCACAAGCTGCACAGGGAATATAACATGTTTGGATCGGCAGCTGAGGCATTTGTCAGCCCTCCTCCCGAGATGGCATCTCAGCTTGATCAGTGGCAGTGGTTGTGCACTCATTTTCAGAGTCCGGAATTTTTGGTATGTTATATCATTTTAAGACTTCAAAAATCTTTTTTCTCAGATTATTCCTTTATTGTGTATGCACTAATGCATTTACAATTTGCTTAATATTTAACAGAAGAAGTCGAATTCCAATCTTAAGAACCGGAAAGCGCCCGCAAGGATTGATCATCATGGTGCTTCCATGCCCTTCTTATACCGGGTGAAGTCGTATCGTCAGGTGTGCCATTATTTAATTTAATATATATATTCCTTGGTATTGTTCGAGTTTTTGTCAACATTACATTTTTTTTCAGGCTGGTTCGCAATTTCCGGAGGTCGAAAACTACGGGGATGTTTATGGCCCACCCGGCAACGAAAGGGGCATGACAAAGCACGTTAGTTTTTTATATTTTAGTTTTGTTTAACAATTTTTAATATTTATATTTGATTTCCTAATTTCTAACTTGTGTATAACAATTTGAAGGTTGAGATGCTCGCCAAGAAGGCGAGTTATTTGGAGGAGGTGGCCAGCTAGTACCCTCCGGACACTCCGTTGGAGTCGATCTCAGTCCCCGATCGCGATGCTGGTCTTCGTATTATGACGGAGACACTGGGTGTTAGGCGTGGCAGGGAGATACGTGGAATGGGAGCAGGTCGGGTTCGTGACCTCAGTGCCGGGTCTTCGTCTCAACCATCTACAGAATTCGTCAACCTGTCCACTGAAGTGCAGCTGTTGAGGGGTCAACTAGAAAAATCGCAAGCGACATATGCACAGCAGACGAGTAAGGTGCATTTGATGGAGCAAATGTTTGGCCAATTGCCAGGATTGTACCTGGGTTTGTGCTGCCACCGAACATTGACCAGTGCATGCCAGGCTCCTCCACCGGTGCCAATGATGCTACTGACCTAGGGGGCCATTAGTGATTTTATGTACTGATTATATTTGCATATAGTATTAAATTGTTCTTACTTTGTATGAATATTTGGATATATATAAATTTATTAATTTTGTTTTATATAGTTTTTGAATAAAGATTTTTTTTTATTAAATTAAAATATATAATCTAAATAAAAAATAAATATATATTTGAATTTAAATAAATATAAAATTAAAATATATAATCTAAATAAAAAAAATTTGAAAATATAAATATGTTTAGGCGACGAACAATTTCGTCGCCTCAACTCTCTTTCGGTGAGGAATAAGGATTTCGTCGCCTAAAAGTGATTTGGGGGACGAACAGTTTCGTCACCTAAACATGTTTTGGGCGACGAAATCCTTATTCCTCGCCCAAAGTATGTTTAGGCGATGAAACTGTTCGTCGCCCAAATCACTTTTGGGCGACGAAATCCTTATTCCTCGCCCAAAGCGTATTCAGGCGACGAACAATAAATAAATAAATAAAGTTTTTTAAAATTAAATATCTTTAGGCGACGAATAATTTCGTCGCCTAAAAGTGCTTTGGGCGAGGAAGACTTGTTCATCGCCCAAAAGTGCTTTGGGCGATGAACAATGTCGTCGCCTAAACATACTTTGGGCGAGGAATAATACGTTCATCGCCCAAACTATCTTTAGGAGACGAACAAAATTCGTCACTCCAGGTGTCCCTTTGGGTGACGGAATGTAGTTGTTCGTCGCCCAAAGTCTTAGGCGTCATGTTTTAGGCGACCAAACTCTCGATGAACGATGTCGTCGCCCAAAATTTTGGGCGACGAAATTGGACTTTGGGAGAGGAACTAGGTTCGTCGCCCAAACTATTTTTTCTTGTAGTGCCAGAGGTTAAAAAAGCCCCTTTACCCTGGTTTGAAGAACATACAATAGCAGTTAAAAAGCTAAAAACCAAAGATAAAGAGATTCCTTGTCTGTCTATACCCATTCCTGAAGCCTATAAAATAGTTGAGACAGACGTTTCAGAACAAGGTTACGGTGGTATCCTTAAACAAAGGGTTAATGATAAAGAATAATTAGTAAGGTTTACTTCTGGAGTATGGAAACCGGCCCAGCAGAAGTATTCAACTATCAAAAAAGAAATTCTAACTATTGTTCTTTGTATTACAAAGTTTGAAAGTGATCTTTTAAATCAAGAATTCTTAATTAGAGTTGATTGTAAAGCTACAAAGGATGTTTTGACTAAAGATGTTAAAAATATTGCTTCAAAACAAATATTTGCTAGGTGGCAGGCTATCTTGTCTGCATTTGATTTTCAAATTGACTACATTAAAGGAGAATCTAACTCTCTTCCTGATTTTCTAACTAGAGAATTCTTACAGGGCAAGGAGGATGAGAAGATCACATCCACAGAACAAAGGCTTAATTCAACTCAGGAAATAAAGGAGTTCCCTAGAAGCAAAAGGTAAGCAATCGGCACATGTAGAGTTTCCTAAAAGGATACCATATATTCCTTCAATGGAACTTTCTCTTGGTCCCATTGAAAATGATCATATGGAGTTTAATCCAATTGAAGTTGCCAGATTGTACTTAATAGGACATTTGCACCCTAAATTTGAGGGTAAGAATCAATTTTATTATGAATCTATCTTAACGGAGACAGGTTCAGGTAGAATTACTCATAATTATAGAAATGATTCTAAAAGAGTCATTGGGTTTTTCAGTTGTATATCTTAAAGGTATTTTCCTTAAAGGATTGGGGTTCTAGCCCAATGTCTAAAAGACGTTTTAGGAATCCAAAGATTTTCCCAAACTCTTATAATTATTTTGATTACAAGCATGCTTGGGAGAATGCTTTATGCATTCAGAATGAAATTTTTTCTCATTTATGGTGTAACGACCCGACCCAAATTTCACGAAAAATTTAAATTTTTATTCGTAATGGCCATTTAGAGGCGTAGTGAGAAATTGAATTGTGAGACCTCATATTTTTTTCAAAAATTTATTTTAAATATTTTGAGGATTTATTTGGATCATTTTGGGGATTTATTTTGAAAATAAAAAGGTTTTGGTTTAATTTTTAATTTATGTTTTAAATTGGGCTTGACTCAAAAGTTGACTTTTAAAACTAATGAGCTTTTGATTTTGACTCTAGGCTTGTTACAAAGGTCTCGAGCCCACGATTTCATATACACGTAGCACGCGTTGATCCGAGTTATGCTTTAGGAGTTACAAATCTTACAAGTGTGGGGCAATTATATAAAATTGCATTTAAGGGTTTTAAAAAGCCATTTTTAATTCTGAAAATTCTGATCCTCTCCCCTCTAGAAAATTCTACAACTCTCTCTCTCTCTCTCTCTCTCTCTCTCTCTCTCTCTCTCTCTCTCTCTCTCTCTCTCTCTCCATTTCCTCTTTCTCTCTCCCACAGCCGCCCTGCCCGAAACCACCAGGTGCCACAGCCGACCACCGGCAAGCCCTTCCCCGGCACCGACCGCCCTTCCTCGAGCGCACCCACTCTCTCTCCCCGTGTTCTCTCTCTTCCCCTTTCTCTGTGCCCAGCCACCGTCCATCAACGCCAGCCATTCCTCGCTGTTGCCAACCTCTAGCGACCTCCCCTCAAGTCGGCCATCACCCCCAACTTTTCCCTTCGCCGAGCAGCCACTCCTGGCTCGCAGAAACAACCCAAGAAGCCCAAACCCGCCGGCCTTATCCTCCAAAATTTCTGGCCAAACGTCATTCTAATCTCCAAGAGTTTTAGTGGGTTTTTCTCCTTGAGGTATGGGCCTCCACTTTCCTATGAATTGGCTATCTATTTTGAGTGATTGTGGAAAGTTAAAATTTTGGATTTTGTAACCATTTCAGGTTTTCTTAAACTTTTGATTTAGAGGGCTGTTTTTGTTGTTATGCCTAACAAATCTCATCCCTAGGAACCTCATTTGTGGTTTAAAAATTTAAGTGTTGAGTGGGTTTGAGGAATTTGGTAATTTTTGGGCTTAAATCTTGTTTTGGGGCTGCCACTTGAGCAGCACTTTCAGTAAATTTGAACCTCATTGTAAATTCATAACTAAGGGATTATTTTTGGAAAGAAGTTTGTGTGTATTGTTGGTATTGGCAGTATTGAATGTGGATGGAGGAAACCGAGTTATTTTAGAACAAATTGGAGACCTTGTTAATGCCGATTCCACTCTAGGATGAGCCTTTCGATCGAGGTGAACCTTGGACAGTTTTCTTTAAAGTTTAAGATTAATTTTGGATTTTTGGAGGATGTTGGGTTGAGCCGTGTTGGTTTTGAGAATAGGTTTGGGAGGTTATAGCTTTAGGAAGGCGATTTGTCTAACCATTAGGAAGAACGTTAATTAGCTAGGACGTTGGGTTTCCTATACACACACACACACACACACACTTTTTAATGGTTGTGGAGTTGGGACTAATTGTATGTTATCACTTTTTATTTAGGCAAGACGACCGTGGCTGGTGACGATCCAGCGAAGGATCGAAATTAGATTTCCCAATTTGTGAGTGGACTTTAATTTATTTTATAAATGTTTATACATTTTATATTTTAATTCTTTTCTAGCTATCTTGAGTTATGTTTGAGAGATAAGAATTTTTGAGTTGGATGTTTGATTTTGACTAAGTTATGAAAAAAAACTACATTATTTCAATCATTTCATGATATTAGTTTTATTTGGAGATTTGACGTATGGATTTGAACGTTGGGATTTCAAATATGTTCACGAGTAATATTTCTAAATCACGACTTTTGTATGTTGATTTCTTGAAGTTTGGGGTTTCTTGGATCATATTATAGTTTCTCTTTCTCAAGTTTATGATTTATTTTATTTTGGCCAATTGCGAGGAAGATTGATTTATATGGACTCATTACCTTTAAAGATAAGTTTCGTAACATGTTTGAAAGTTTGAATTTTAAGGTTAAACGATTGTGATTGGTGGAGTTGTTATTTAGTTTATTAAAAGATTACATATAATTTGGATGTTCATTTCTTTGAATGTTTATGTATGGTTTGAGATGTTGTGATTTGAGGAAAGACACCTTTTTGATGAGTTGGATTGTTAAGGAGAGTTTTGGAAGAAATTGAAAAATGCTTAACCTTTTATCTCAACCATAAGTATAAATTTAAAGAGTATTCAAAAATTGTGGTGTAAATGCACGTACTGATCGGACGAGCCTGCCTGTGTAAAATGCACCGAATTGTGGCCAGGATATGAGCCTGCTCGTGCGGAGTGACCTCTCCGTACGAGATTGTGGCCAGGAGGTGAGCCTGCTCATGTGGAGTGACCTCTCCGTACGAGATTGTGGTCAAGATACGAACCTGCTCGTGCAGAGTGACCTCTATGTACGAGATTGTGGCCAGGATTTGAGCCTGCCTGTGTACGGGATTGTGGCCAGGACACTGTCTACAGTTACGGGTTTGAGTACATATAGATTTCCTTTTTATGTAAATTTTGATTCTTAAGTTTATGGTGCTACAGAATACTTTTACTCAGACAGTTGTCGAAGAACGACTTTTTATTTGCTTAACCTTTCTATCATTGTGTTTAAATAGTTTCTATGACATTTGAGAAGAGATTTCAAAAATAGTTTTAAATCTGGGGGATTTCAAGGAGCGATGTGAAGTTTTAGAGTTAATTAGTTTTTTTTTTTTTTGGATAAAAATTATTTTATTTTTCGTTTTCATAATTTGTTCACTCACTGAGTTTGTCTCACAAATTCTCTGTTTGTTTTAAATCTCTTCCCCCCAAGTAGTAGCGGTGGTGGAGGTCGCGCCATTATACATCGAGGCATACCTTTCATTTTCTCCCTTGGATAATGTAGGCCGATGTTCCACTTTGTTTAATTTTCTAATTTTTTAGCCTAATACACTTTGTATTAATGGCTCTGATAATCGACTTGAAAACTTCTGTCTAAATTGTTTTCTGAAGGGTCTGATACCCCTTTTTGGTTGTGGTAGAGGTGGCTGATGTTTTTAGAAGTGTTTTTACAGGTTAATAAATTTTGGGTTAGTCCATTTTCAGGGGAGGTTCTGCCAAATTTTCGGTATGATTTTTCTTGATTTTGGATTCCCACAGGACTCTCTCCGAGATTCAAGGTGGAATCCGGGGGCAGTCCTGTCAACTTGGTATCAAAGCATTAGGTTTTAGATTCCTTGATTCTGCACTGAATGTGCATTGTTGGGTCCTTAAATGTTTGCATTTTAGGCCCTCTATCTTCATGTATTTAGTACTTAGTCCCTATATTTTATGTTATTTATTTGTGTTTTTCTCTTTTGTAGGTGGAAAGCCCATAGGAATTAAATGGATGCAAATCAGCCCATTTTGAGCTTAAAAGAATATGTGCTGTTTAAAGGGAAACCCAAGATCAAGAGAGGGTCCAAGAGCATGAAGAAATGGAAGCCCAGCCCAAACCACATAGGATGTGGCGTGTGTGCTAAGAGAGAAGGGCTGGCCGCACCTTGCAAGGCTTTCCTTTCCTAATTGGGCTCTAAAAATCAGATTTGATATAACCTGATTTATTTCATTTTAATTCCTGATTTATTGGAGGCCCATTAGGGGAGGAAATCAGCTACACCATGCGCAAAAGAGAGAGAGAAACCCTAGGGCCTTGCGCAAGTCACTTAAGCCCAAGAAGCCAAGCCCTAGCAGCCGCATCTTCTTTCTCCAAACCCTAGCTGGCCGCACATCCTTCCTTCCCAAAACCCTAGCTGCTGCACACCCTTATATATACATCTCTTTCTATCATTT
>QANW01008268.1:26131-36256 GCA_003254865.1 Dryas drummondii | reverse complement strand
TCATACAAACTCCCTCCCATTCGTGTGTGTGTGCGTGTGTTTCATTTAAAGTGAGCAGCTGCCCTAGGCGTGACAACTTGGGCAGCCACTCGTGTCTTGTTTTCTTGTTTCTTTTTAGCATTTGGATTATCATTTAAAGATCAACAATAGTCCTCGTGGGATCGACCTTGCTTGCCATCTATATTATATATAGATTCGTGCACTGCGAGTATTTAAATTTAAAACGAACATGCATCCCCATTTTTGATAAGTGTTTGGCTTTCATTTAGGTATTATGCCTTCTCGACGTGGCCGACCACCGAAAACCCACCATAGGGTTGCAGAAGGTGTCGATGACACAACACAGGGTTTTGAACAGTCCATCGATAGGCTAGCTGAGTGTTGATTGTGTTTTCTTAGAATAAAATAAACAAATATCTCATTCTAAGTTTACTCGCAAGTGCACGAATCGCATCAGTAGCAAAGCGTACAAGCACGAGGTCGATCCCACAGGGAATGGTTAATATACAATAAATCAATGCAAATAATCACTAGAATAACTAAATGGGGGGTTTTGAAAAGATGGAACACACGCACACATCACCACACGCACACACACTTTATTCTATCTTGCAATGTTAAGTTTTCAGTTTCAAATCAGATAAGCATGCAATAACCATCCAAGGCTAATGACAGTTAATTTGAACACAACATATTAAAGTTTGACAGCTAAAAAGGTTTGGCTAGTTACTTTCTCGCCATTGTTCTCCTAATGCATAAACTAAGAGCTTCTTGGGCCTTCCTTAGCCAGTTAACCTACATGTTCCCTAGTTCAAGCTAAGGCAGCTGTTACCCATGCAGGAGTCATTAAGTTTTATGAGAACGTCAAACATGCACAACATATAAGCTTTGACTATTTCCTTATAGAGGTCGCCCAACCCCACTACCAAGAATAATCCCTTATTCCCTTGTTACTTGTGGTTTAGTGTCTTTGACTATTTCACAGCTAAACCTAACAGATAAACTAGATGCAATTACCCTAAGGTGGCCAGTCAAAGGATGCAAACAACTAGTGACGGGGGTTTTAATAGATAGTGGAAATTTAATATGTGCAAACATCAAACTAACAGACCAAGAGACGGATAAACGATTTGTTAGAACATGCAAATCCATTAATCGACCTACAACTAACATGCAAGATAGAATAACTAACCTACATAATTAAGTAAAACAAATAAAAAGAAAACAGCAACAAATAAACAAAATCCCAATTCATGCTTGCTAACGGAAATCAGAAACGAAAACTAAACAAACTTAAAAACATAAACTAAACAACTAATTTAAAGTGCATAAATTAAATGAAATCAGAAACGTAAAGTACACAAGTTTAAACGCATGCACGAATTAAAATCAGAAACACAACTAAACTAGATTGACTAATATAAACTAATTACAATCTGAAACATGCATTAAATAAACCCAAAGCTATAAACTAATTGAATTCAGAAACTTAAATTAAATAAATTCAGAGACCAATATCCAACAATAAATCTGAAATTAGAAGGAAAAAGAAAGCAAAAATTAGAGGTGCAAACACATAGGGGCTGCGGCAAGGAAAGAGGAAGAAGGAGGCACCTAGCAAGCAGGAGGAATTCACGGCAAGGTGAGCTAGGGCTTGCGGCAGCAGGTGGTCCTTCCCTCTCACTTGTCACGCCACCCTCTCTCTACGTCTCTCTCTGAATTCGGCTCACCTTACCAGAAAAATAAAAGTTGAAACTAAAACCCTAAAACAGAAAAATAAAACTAGGAGAAGAGAGGGGAATTTTCGGCTGAAGTCTAGGTGAAAAAAAGTGCTCCCCAAAAGTCTGAATGAGAGGGACTTATATAGAGGAGCCTTCCTTGAGAGGCAAGGAAGAGAACCTTGCGGCTGCTAGGGTTTGCATCTCCTAGTTCCTTGCGGCATCAGCTAGGGTTAGCTGACTAGGGCCTTGCGGCATGGGCTTCCTCCTTTGGGCTTAAGTGGCTCACGCCTAGCCTAGCTAGGGTCCCTCCTTGGCGCATGGGCTGGTAGTCTTGGGCTTTGGGCTTGCATGTTGGGCTTCCATGTTGGGCTTCAGTGGCTTGCACAAGATGGGCTAGGGTTTCATTCCATGGGCTTCCATCTTGGGCTTGTCACCTTGGGCTTGCGCATGGCCCCTTGTCTTGCTAGGGTTTGCATGGCATGCATGCGCATGCATGGGCTGCCATCTTCCTCCTTGCGTATGGCTTTTGGGCTGCTAGGGTTTGGGCCCATGCATGTGCATGCATGGCCCACTTGGTTCGGCATCCCTAGGGCCCATGGGCCCTCCACTTTTGACTTCCCATTTTGCCCCTCATTTCCATTTGAATTCAAATTCATTTCTTCCCTCCATTCATTTCCATGGATGTCCACCACCTTCTGGAAGCTTCTGGAACCTTGAACAACATTTCCTGGTGCAACTAGGATTCCTTGAAAATGAGAGATTCCTTATCCATTTCGACTTCTCGTAATGACCATATTGCCCCTGGGGTCTCCTAGTGTCATTAGGACTCCTTTCCCTAGTTGGGTTAGGTTTCCTAGTTCAACCAGGATTTCCTGTTCGAATCAGGATTTCACATTTCTGGCTCCGCAATGATGGTTCTGGACTTGATGTTTCCTAGTGTGACTAGGAATCCTCATTTGACTAGGATTTCTGCACTTTTCCTGGTTTGACCAGGATTTCACTCGTTTTCCTGGTTTGACCAGGAAATGTCCCAAAATGGCTCCATTTGCTTCTTTTTTTCATTTCTGCTTCATTTGACCTGAGAATACAAAAACAAGACAAGAAACACAGAATAGCGAGTTCTAACACTCTAGGTTAAGGAATTAGTATCATAAAGTGATGCAAAATGCACACTCATCACTGAGGCAGTGATTACTGCTATTCACACTAGAGCATTTCAAGAGGGCGAATACAGCATTAAGCGTGTGATGAGTGTGCATTTTGCATCACTTTATGATACTAATTCCGTAACCAAGAGTGTTAGAACTCGATATTTTGTGTTTCTTGTCTTGTTTTTGTGTTTTTAGGTCAAATGAAGCAGAAATAGGAAAAGGAAGCAAATGGAGCCATTTTGGGACATTTCCTGGTCAAACTAGGAAAACGAGTAAAATTCTGGTCAAACCAGGAAAAGTGCAAAAATCCTAGTCAAATGAGGATTCCTAGTCACACTAGGAAACATCAAGTCTAGAACCATCATTGTCGAGCCAGAAATGAGAAATCCTGATTGAAACATGAATTCCTGGTTGAACTAGGAAACCTAACCCTACTAGGGGAAAGAGTCCTAATGACACTAGGAGACCTCAGGAGCAATATGGTCATTACGAGAAGTCAAAATGGATAAGGAATCCTTCATTTACAAGAAATCCTAGTTGCACTAGGAATTGTTGGTCAAAGTCAACTGTACAAAGTCAAGGTTCCAGAAACTTCTAGAAGGTGGTGGATATCCATGGAAATAATTGGAGGGAAGAAATGAATTCAAATTCAAATGGAAATGAGGGGCAAAATGGGAAGTCAAAGTCAATGGTCAAGGGTCAAAGATGACAAGTCAACAAGTCAAATGGGCTTTGGGCCTATGGGATGCCGAAGTCAGATGGGCCATGCATGCATGCATGCATGCGCCTAACCCATGCAACCCAACCCCAATGCGCAAGCCTCAAGGTGGCAGCCCATGAAGTGAAACCCTAGCCCACCTTGTGCAAGCCACTTCAGCCTAAGATGCAAGCCCAATGCGCCAAGACCAGCAGCCCAAGCCAGCATCCCATGCGCAAGGAGGAAGGAAACCCTAGCTAGGCTAGGCATGACTCACTTAAGTCAAAAAGGCCTTGCCATTGCCGCAAGCCCATGCCTCCTAACCCTAGCTGCTGCCGCAAGTAACCTAGCCTTGCCTCACAAGGATTTCTCCTCTATAAATATATCTTATACCTTCAGAACTCAAGACCCCTCCTCCTAGTTTATTTTTCAGTTTTCATTATTTTTAATTTTCAGAAAGTTACAGAGAGAGAGAGAGTGGCATGACAAGAAGGAGAGAAAAGGAATCAGCCCTTGCCGCAAGCCCTAGCTCACCTTGCCGTGGGTTCCTCCAGCTTGCTAGGTGCTTCCTTCTTCTTTTCTTCTTGCCGCAGCCACCATTGTGATGTATCTCTTGATTTTTTCTTTTCTTTTCATCTAGAATTCTGTTTTTAATATTAGTTTGTGTTTCTGAATTTTATATCAATATGAATTGGGATTTTGTTATTTGTTTATGTTTTCTTTTATTTAATTTAATTATGGAGGTTTATTTATTCTATCTTGCATGTTAGTTGTAGGTTGATTATTGGATTTGCATGCTTTAACAAATCGTTTATCCGTCTCTTGATCGATTAGTTTGATGTTTGCATGTATTAAATTTCCATTATCTATTTGAATCCATCACTAGTTGTTTGCATCCTTTGACTGGCCACCTTAGGGTAATTGCATCTAGTTTATTTGTTAGGTTTAGCTGTGAAATAATCAAAGACACTAAATCATAAGTAATAAGGGAATAATGGATTATTCTTGGTAATGGGGTGGGGCGACCTCTATAAGAAAATAATCAAAACTTATATGTTGTGTATGTTTGACGTTCTCATAGATCTCTTAATGACTCTTACATGGATAACAGTTGCCCTAGGGTAGGCCTAACAAAACTCTTACGGAACATGTAAGTTAACTGATTAAGGAAGGCCCAAGAAGCTCTTAGTATATGCATTAGGAGAATAATTGCGAGAATAACTAATCAAGCCTTTTTAGCAGTCAAACTTTAATACATTGTGTTTGAATTAATTGTCATTAGCCTTGGATGGTTATCGCATGCTTATCTGATTTGAAACTGAAAACTTAACATTACAAGATAGAATAAAGGGTGTGTGCGTGTGGTTTCATCTCTTTAAACCCCCCATTTAGTTATTTTACTGACTATTTGAACTGATTTGTTGTTTATTAACCATTCCCTGTGGGATCGACCTCGTGCTTGTACGCTTTTCTACTGATGCGATTCGTGCACTTGCGAGTATACTTGGAATGAAATAGATGTTTATTTTGTTCTAAGAAAACATTCAACAAGTTTTTGACGCCGTTGCCGGGGAATGGTGTCTAATATCAATGAATTGGTTTAATTAGTCATTAGAATTAGGTTATATTAGTTAGTTTTTATTTTTGGTTAATTTTTAGTTTTTAATAAATGCCATGCTTTTATAAGCATTCTTTCTACTAATTGTGTGTTTTCTCTTGATTAGGTGTGTTTTATGACCCCTGAGCTTGTTGCAAGGTTAGAGAGGCTAAAAAAACGAAGCGTTAGGTACTTTTCAAGTTAGCCCTCAACCTAGTGCATCAGATTCGAGTAGTGAGGAGATTGGGAGTGTCAACATGGCTGAGACAAATGAGAATGTGCCGCAGCCCCTGAGTCATTTTTAAGCACCCTCGCTGCCCACTCAACTATCTTGCATCCGTTATGCAACAATAGCCACTGATTTCGAGATCAAGAGTGGTCAGATCCACTTGTTGCCGAGCTACCATGGGTTGAATGGGGAGGATCCGATCCACTTTCTGAAGGAGTTTTCTGGGGTTTGTGAAGCCGCACAATTGAGGGGTCTGAATGCCGATCAGTATCGTTTGAGGATGTTCCTTTTCGCGCTTAAGGACAAGGGGGTGACGTGGAACAAGTGAATCAGGTTGGGAGCTATCCTAGGGTGCCGTATGACCCTTATTCCAATACTTACAACCCTGGATGGAAGAACAACCCTAATTTCAGGTGGAGCAACACTAATGGACAGCAAGCTAGTGGGAGCAACAACAAGCCTTATGTGCACCCTAATGCTGAGAGGTCTAGCTTGGAAGACAAGATTGCTCAGATTGCTCAAAGCACCACTTCCCTTGCTCAAAGCACCAATGCCTTCATGAACCGAACCGAGCAGCAGATACAAGCCAACTCGAAGGCTATTGAAAACTTGGAGAGTCAAGTGGGTCAGATTGCCACTACTTTGGGTCAGAGAGAGAAGAGAAAATTGCCTAGTCAGCCCGTCGTCAACCCGAAGAATGAGAAGCATGTAAATGCTATTTTGAAGACAACTCCAAGAAAAAGAGTTAGAGTAATTAAGACTAAGGAGGTAATTGAGATCATGGATAGTGAAGAAGAGGAGGATCCAGACATGATTGAAGAGAATATGGATACACGTGTGATTCCCCTCATTTCGGACATCGATGTCACCAAATTTTCAGTAACCATGAGGGAATTGAAGTCAATTGAGAAAAAGGTTGAGGAACAAGGGCATAGTCGCAACGTTCCTAGGGAGATTTGTGGTTATCTCTTTGCATCTTTTCCAAGCAAGAAGAGAGATCCGGGCTCATTGGTCATACCGTGCAGCATAGGGAAGTATGAGATTGCCAATGCCTTAATTGACAATGGCTCAGCTATCAATGTCATGCCGCTGGTGGTGTTCAAGAAGCTTGGATTTGTGGAAGCTGATTTGCACCCGTTTGATTCGAACATTCGCTTCGCCAACTCTTCAGTCGAGAAAGCCCTTGGTATGCTTGTGGATGTTTTGGTTAGATGTCGTAATTTACTAATTCCCTCTGATTTCATACTGCTAGATGTTCCGAGACTTCCTAGGGATGTTTCTATCCTTCTTGGGAGACCATTTTTGTGCACCTCTAACATGGAGTACAAAGCAATGGAGTGCTTAATGAAGATCCGTCACAACGCTAAGCAAGAGGTGTACTGTCTCACTTCCGAGCCTCCGCAGAGCGAGGAGATCACTTTTTATGGAGATGAGAAATCAGAGATGGAAAGCTTCTTCAGCCTGTTCTTGGGAGATGTCGAGAGTAGCAGTGGCAAGAAGAAGAGGAAAGGACGCAAGTAAAGGAGAGGCAATGTCAGGCTGAAGAAAGAAAAACAAGCTCTGATTGGGAGGCAACCCAAGTTTTTGTTTTGAAGAACCTAGAAGGAGTCGTTGAAGACCAAGGAGGACGCGCCTACCCTTGGAGTGTCCGCTTGCGTACGCAAGTAAACTGTTTCCTTATTTCGCTTCATAAGACAATTTTTCATTTTGGTGTGTTTATTTGGTTCTGGATAGTTGCAGTTTCCCGTTTCAATTAATTTGAGCTTTCATGCATTTATTTCTTATACATTGAGGGCAATGTATCATTTAAGTGTGGGGGGAAAGGCATTTGTCATTTGTTAGTGTTTTTAGGTTAGAACAAGTGTTTTAAGTCTTTTTAAGTGTTTTTAGAAAAGAAAAAAAAAATTCATTTTTTTTGGTGATTTTAGGTTAGGAAAAACTTTCACTTTTGTTTTTAAACTTAGGGTGTCAAAACCCACATCAAAATGCACGTTTTCTTTAGATTTCATCCACCTTAGTGATGGATGTGAATCTTTGGAAGTGTGCGACATTGTTTTAAAAACAAAGTTTTTGAGTCTTTTTGGGTGTTTTAGGTAGTTTTGAGTCCCCAACTAATTGATTTGATTGTGCATGATTGTTATGAGCATGTTTAGTATTGTGTGTATATTTGGTGTTCTTTTTATTCTAATAGTGTTCCGTAACATATCTTGCAATTCTATGTCATTTGGCCTTGTTGATAAGAATTTAGGTGGTGATTAGCATTTCTAATGATTATGTGCATAATAGAGTAGACTTGCATGACCAAAGTGAGCTTTTGAGCCCTGTTCTTAAATTCTTGAGTGTTGCGCGCCACTCTGATTCTATCATTGTCATATAAGTCGTTGTTTTGATCTCATTATCTTTCATTTGGTCATTTTCTTGGAATATGCATAATCTTGAATCAATGAGCTAGAACTCTTTTCTTGTGTACACAAAGCATGTCGTATTTGCATAACTCTTGAGAAATGAATTTAAGCCCTGTTTGTGTACCCCATTGTTGTATGTTTTCCTAGAACAAATTAAATAACCTTTTTCTGAGCTCTAGGTTAACTCGCAAGTGCATGAATCGCGAAGTAGCAAAGCTTACAAATACGAGGTCGATCCCACAAGAAATTGCACTAGTGTAATGATTACTAACTCAATTAAATTCAGTTAACTCAACTCCAACTCACACACGCAAATGGGGGTTTTGATTAGTTTTTGAAACTGGACTAAACTAATAAATAAATAACAAAACTTTAAAATTACAAACTGAATTAATTTAGATAGAAACAATGATAAAGACACACTAGGGGTCAGAATCCACCACTAGCATACCATTCACTTTACTATGGATATTAACAATTAATATATAAACATGTCAACAAAGTTCGTCTACTAAAAGGTTTGGCTAGTTACTTTTAGCAATTACTACTCTTACTATGCATAACTAAGAGCTTCTTGGGCCTCCCTTAGCCAGTTAACTTTCATGTTCCCTAATGCTAAGCTAAGGCAGCTGTTACCCATGCAAGAGTCATTACAATTTGTGAGAGTGACAAACACATAGCGCATAGCTCCAAATTAATGTACCCTATGTCCTCTATGATCCCTTTTCTCATGAATATTATCTTAGGATACCCACTTGTTGCCTATTGAAACTATCATCCTTTCGAGCTTGTTTAGTTTCACAACATAAATCTAGATGCATGCAACCTAAGGTGATCAGTTAAAGATGCGAAGCAAATAGAGTCAATTTAAACAGAGATCCAAGATTTGTCAACATGTAAATAATCAAAATATCAATAATCCATAGTGAAAGTAAATAGCATCACTAGGGCTTTATCCTAGCCCAAGCCCAATATTCAGTTACACATATTTAAATCCATAAATAAACGAAGCATAATTAAAACAATTAAAATAAAAGGAAGGGAAGTAGAAATCAAGCCGAGGCAGCAAGGTGAAGGGGAGATGGCAGCATGAGATGGTGCGGCTGCAAGGGTGGGGTCGCAATGGTGCTGCTCGGCCTTGGGCTCCACGGCAAGGTGGCTGAGGTGCTCGGCAAGGTGGCAGCAGGGGGAGATGGCGTGGCCAGGTGGATGTGGCTGCAGCTTCGACTTCTTCCTCCTCCTCAGTTCGGCACAAAATAAAAGAGCAAAACAAGGAAGGATGGTGGCTGCTAGGGCTGCGGCAAGAAAGAGGGAGAGGGAGGCTAGCTAGGGTTTCTGAAAATTAAAGAGGGGAGAACCCTGTTTCTGAATTGTAGAGATGTATTTATAGAGATCAGTAGGAGAGGAATCCTTGGGAGGCAAGGAAAAGACAAGGTGCGGCCGCAGCTAGGGTTCGGAGAAGCATTGGGCTTGCGGCAAGGGCTTTGGCTTTGGGCTTAAGTGACACACGTCAGCCTCTTAGGGTTTCAGTGCATGCGCATGGCTGCTGGTCTTGGGCTGGCGTATGCATGCATGCATGGCCCCTCAGATTTCGGCATTGCATAGGCCCATTTGACTTGTTGACTTGTCATAGTTGACCCTTGACCATTAACTTTGACTTCCCATTTTGCCCCTCATTTCCATTCGAATTTGAATTCATTTCTTCCCTCCATTTATTTACATGGATGTCCACCACCTTCTAGAAATTTCTGGAACCTTGACTTTGTAGAGTTGACTTTGACCAACATTTCCTAGTCCAACTAGGATTTCTTGTAAATGAAGGATTCCTTATCCATTTCGACTTCTTGTAATGACCATATTGCCCCTGGGGTCTGCTAGTGTCATTAGGATTCCTTTCCCTAATAGGGTTAGGTTTCCTAGTTCAATCAGGATTTCCTGTTCCAATCAAGATTTCTCATTTCTGGCTCTGCAATGATGGTTCTGGACTTGAAGTTTCCTAGTGTGACTAAGAATCCTCATTTGACTAGGATTTCTGCACTTTTCCTGATTTGACCAGGATCTCACTCGTTTTCCTAGTTTGACTAGGAAACGTCTAAAAATGGCTCTTTCAGCTCCTTTTCTCTTCTTTGCTCATTTTATCCTATAAGAACATAAACAAACTAACAACACACCAAATATCGAGTTCTTGCACTATGAGTTAGGGAGTTAGTATCATAAAATCGTGTAAAATGAGCACTCAACACCCACAGCCTAAAAGCCTACCCATTACATGTTTTATCCTTAGTTACCCATTTTGAGCCTTTTAAGCCGTTTTCTTTGTTACAT
>QANW01008260.1:38002-65245 GCA_003254865.1 Dryas drummondii | reverse complement strand
ACCCTAAACCCTATACCCTATATGGCTATAGCCACTATACCATATACCATACCCTATACTCTATAGTCCTATACTCATATACCATATACCATATACCATATATATTAGTAATTTAGTATACTATAATCCTATACCAGTATACCACTATACCCTATATCTTATGCAAGTATACTATATACCCTATAGTCTATACTAATAAACTTCATAAGTCTACAGTCTATACCCTATATAGCTATACAGCCTATACCATATATGGATATACCTTATAAGTTATAAGTTTATAACTATAATATATAGTTTTATACTTTTAGTATATATAGTTTATACTATATAACTATACAAAGTTTACAAACTATATAAAGTTATAAACTACATATATAAACTATATACTATATAAATTATAAATTATAAATTATAAACTATAAACTATATACTAAGCAAATTAATGTAATAATATTACATATAAATATATATAACTAAAATTCGGTAATTGTTTCGGATTTTTCGGTATATATTTCGATTTTTTCGGTAATAATCGATTCGGTTGCTTTCGGTAATATTTTTCGGTAATCGGTCGGTTTACCAACTTTTTTCGGTTTTTACCAAAACCAAACCAACTTTTTCGGTATTTTTTCGATTTCGGATTTTCGATTTTCGATTTGTTAAAATCGATTTACCAAACCAAAAAATTTCGGTCGGTAATCGGTCGGTTCGGTAAATACCAAACCAATGGGCAGCCCTATATATATATATATATAAGAATGCTCTAAAACTAACTTAGTTAGTAAGTTAATACAAAACTAACCAACCTGTTGAGCCTACTGCACAATGTAATTTCAAAATCTGAATCGTTTATTTTTTAGACCCTACTTCAAAGATCATTTCTGTAAAAAATCTTCAAAATCGGAAGTCATTTAGTCATTTAATTATAATAATAACTATTTCTATGCTTTTATCGAAAATACTGATCATCTATTTATTTGATCTCAATTAGATGACTACATGATTTTCGATTTAGTTGATTTTTTGCAATGATGATCTTTGAAGTAAGGCCTAAATAATTAATGATTCGGATTATGAAATTAGTGATGTGGTGGGCCTAAAAACATGGTTAGCTTCGTATTAACTTGTTAACTGGTTAGCTTTAGAGCACTCCTCTATATATATATATATGCATTACTTACCTAAAGATGAGATTTTTATTTTCCTAAAAATAATAACATTTAGACCTAAACCCTATATCTTAACTCAAATTTTTGATAATATTAATATGATAACATTATACAATTATATTTTTTTATAGTTGTTTACGATATTAGTAGTTTAATATTTATTGTACCACTAACATAATAGTATTATATATGCATATATAACTAAATTTCGGTAATTGTTTCAATTTTTTCGGTATATATTTTAGTTTTTTCGGTAATAATCGATTCGGTTTCTTTCAATAATAATTTTCGGTAATCGGTCGATTTATTAACTTTTTTCGGATTTTACCAAAACCAAACCAATTTTTTTCAGATTTTTTCGGTTTTGAATTTTTGATTTTTAAATTATAAAAATCGGTATACCAAACTAAAAAAATTTGGTCAATAGTCGATTGATTCGGTAAAAACCAAACCAAATGACAGCGCCTATTCATAACTCATCCCATCCACCCGCAATCATCACTTCAATTAATTCCAAGAGCTTTATTACTTTAGTTTACAATATGACATATAAGATTAATTTAGATGGATGCAATTATAGGCTTATAGCTAGCCTTATAGGATGCTGTCACGACCTTTGTTTTTTTTCTCTGTTAAACATGCTGCCAATACATGTACTTGTGATGAATCTTGATTATATATATCCTTCTTGAAAAGCACAAATTCAGGCATACCAATTAGTTGCTCATACATAGACTTTCATATAAAGATTTAGATAACGATATATTCTTATGGAAACAGAAACAAAAAGAGGAAACTTCATAACTTGATGGACTTCCACTTGCACACATGTCACTGCCTTGATAGCTAGCTAGAGATAAACATGAAACATGCATGCATGGTACTTGCATGACCTGCTTTGCTTATTAATTAATTGTTTTTGCTGATTAATTAAACTCGATCAATTAGCAAATAATAGTGTCTAGTTTTATAATTAATCATCCAAAAAGCTTAAAAGGGGTAGGCTTTTTTCTGGACACCTAGGCATCACATGGGACAAGTGGTCCATCCATATATATCGCCTGAAAATTAAATCTGTGCTGCCGCCGCCCTTGTTAATGCTCCCAATTATGCAAATGATATGTATTCTAATTAAAGAGCACAACGGTTGGCTCTTTAGACTAAAAACAAAGAATTTTACCATAAAACCTTCTTAATGAGGAATTCGATCTTATGTGAGTAATGATTTGTGGCCTGTAAACTTGGATAATACAATACTAAATATGCACAACTTGTTTGCTAATTCGTCTAATATAACATCGATCATCTTGTGGTCTCAAAAGAAAAACGATCTTTTGTAGAACCATTTTGTACATGAGATCTTTCATATGTTGTAAGAACGACTTAATTAATTGTAATCTAATTTTGCATTTTTTTCTTTTTGGATAAAAGATTATATTTGATAAAGATAAATTTCTATAATAAACATTTATTTTATGCCGATAAATTTTTTCTTTGACCCATAAATTTAATGAGTGCACCGAAACTTTTAAAATTTATTTTATGCCAATTTTAACCCTTCCCACCTCTCGCACTACCAGCCACCCCCTCCTTGCATTCCCTCTCTTCTCTTTCACATAAGACCTACCAGGAGGTTGGTTGACAATCACCAATCTCCTCTTAGGTCCATTGGGAGAGGAACTCAACAAAGGAAATTAAAAAAATAATAATAATAATTTTAAAGGGTTAGTTTTGGCACATATACTCTAAAATATTGTTGGATGTAAATGTAGTATATTTAAAATTGAGTATGGGTGTGTTGAGTAATTCGGTGCGGAAATCATATGTTTTGGTTTATATATAAGCAGGATAAGGATTTCCCTTGATTGAATGATCAACATCTAACATCTCTATACAGGCCTTAATGTATGGGTCCGAAGATAACATAATCAAAAATCTGCCAAATATTGGGCTGTAACAATGGGCCTGTAGCTGGCCTTGGTTGGGCCCTTATCCGACTTCAAAGCTCACGCAAACACAAGCAGGAATTCACTGAGCTACCAAAACAATTTTCCCGAGAAAGTGGCAGAGAAAATCAGGTGAGGAAAATGGGGATAGTAGCAGCAATAGGAGTGCTTTCACCTTTCCCATTCTACTACTGGCTATGGACTTACCCACAAACATGGGTCGACCTGTGTGGGAAAGGGCGTGACCCATGTAAAGTGATGGCGTATATGTCCCATTTTCTGAAGCTGATTCAGTTCCTCTCTCTTTTCTCAGTCTCCACCATCTCTTGGCCTCTCCCTCTTTACTTCTGGCCCCTCATTGCCTTTGGCCAGTTCCTCAACTTCAGGTCAGTACTACATTTGTGGATGTACAAATAAATGTTCATGTGTTTAAAGTTTTCTTTGTTTAGGTGATGGAAAGCTAACTATGCATGATTATTTTTCCACTTTGACAAGATTTTAGGTCATGGCTAGTTGTTAGTTTTGTTTGAATGTGTGGATGTGGGAAGGTTTGAGAGGAATTTGCACACTGACCCATGTGCAGCAAATTTCTGATGTGCTATTTAGGTTCATTGATTAGACAGTTGGTGAAACTTTGTTTTTTAATGGCTGGAATTAATTAATGTATTTACCTTTTTTCAGTCTGTATGATACTTGCTAAGTTCATTACTGTTGTTTGAATATTGAGGTTCTTGGCCATCTTCTCTGGTCAAACATGTAGAATGAGAAAATCCTTTTGAATCTTTGGCTCTGAACGGTCATCCTTTAATGAGCTCTAGAACTGATGGTGCAAAGAAGGTCAATGTCATATGTCATGCTTCTGGCTATAGCATGCTTGGATGCACTTGAATGAATTCCATTTATAATTAGTAATGATGCCTATTGTTTTCATGCTTAATGTGGAAAACATGGTGCATTTTAATCCACATTGAGTGTAGTTCATATATGTGATACTAGAACAGAGTGTTGAGATCCTGTCATCATTTTATGTACATCTCTTTTCAAATGATACATTAAAGGTTATGGTTGGTGACATATTGTAAGCCCTTCTTTACTATTTTGGATCCCTTTGTTAGTCAGCTCTTCCCAGCTACAGAAAAAGGAGGTGCTTTTGTGTAGAAAAAAAAAAAACGACTTTTTTTCTGTAGGAGGTGTAAAAAACCTGACTGATGTATTGAATGGAATGATGGTTATGATTTTGGGATGGAGTAAAATAAATTAGAGAACCCCCCCCCCCCCCCGGTGCAATACTCCTTGATTGGGGTGGAGTGGTGGTTTGAGTGAATTTTGGTGAAGTTGCTGTGTCTATGTTTTGAATGTAATTGGTGATTTCTGTTTCTGGTTTTGGTGTGTTTATGGGTTGTCTTTCAATGGTTGTCAGCTTCTGTGTCCTGTTTTTGTAGGATTACAGTAGTTTCTTTTGTGGATTGCTGGTCCACAACTGATTGTACTCTTTTCCCTTATTAATACAACTATCGCATTTCCTATCAAACAAAAAGAATGCAATAATTTGCAAGGGCAGTGAAATGTAGTGTTTTTGTAGGATTATGGTAGTTTCTTTAGTGGATTGCTGGTCCATTACTGCTTGTACTCTTTTCCCTTGTTAATACAAGTATCGCATTTCCTATCAAACAAAAAGAATGAAATAATTTGCTAGGGCTGTGAAATGTAGTGATTTTCATAAGGGTGGAGTAATGATTTTCCTTCATTGTCTAATGGAAAAAGGAAAGAGTAAGGACTGAGACAAAAACAATATGGGAATTTATGTTGTATTGATTTTTCTTTTTTGGTGTCTGTTAGAAAAATTAATGTGCTAGAACTGGTGTTCAGTACATGCACCATAATAGCCGCTGGCCCAGATGCCCAGTTGGTGTTGATGTTCCTGCAGTGTATTTTTTTTTTTATGTGCTTGATTTGAAATTCCTCTTTGAAGCTCAGTTTTTCTCAGCCAAAAGAACTAAATTAACTGAGCCTAAATCACAATAATATGAGGATTAACAGAAAGCTAAATCTTGGAATTTTTTAAAAGATTATTTAAACAAACAAAAGAAATGCTTAATCAAAGTGATATCTTAATCATTAAATGCAGCCTATAATTTATATTTCTTCTTTTTCAGATTTCTGCGGTTGGGGGTTGAAGGCCTTGTTGAGCCAATTAGAAAATTGATTGTGTTTCTTATGTTTACGTGTGATTATTTTCCTGTCAATTTTTAGGGTCTATCAGTTGCTCGGCGAATCTGGCACCTATTATGGAGTACGTTTTGGGAAGAACATTCCCTGGGTGACAGAATTTCCGTTTGGGTATATAAAAGATCCTCAGTATGTGGGAAGCATTTTAAGTCTTTTTGCATGTCTATCATGGGTGCCCTTTCAATACATTTTCTTGTGGACAGTGGGCTATGTTTTTATGCTACATGTGGAATCAACGGAAGATCAGGGAACTCGTGCAAAGCCACTCATGATTCAACATTTGAATTAGACCAAAGAATCAGTCTTGTTTACAGCAACCAAAAATTGTTCAATTGAAGTGGCAGTAGATTTTTCTTTTATTTTATCTTGCCTCATTCATGTTCATTTGGTTTCTGTTTATCTTCTGTCATAACATTTTTTTAATGATACTAATTCATGTATCCCGCTTGACATAAAGGTGCAGATATTCTTGGCCTTTCAAATTTCCAAGACATAAATGCAGCCTCTTTAAATCCTAGGGTTACAACCTACAACTTCAAGGCTGAAAAGAGTTCTGGTCCTTTGGATTGTGGATTCTGCATTGTATATTGTTTTACAAGGCCTATTGTGAGATGCAGATGCAGAATAAATGCAGGACATGAGAGAGCAATTGAATGTTCATGGTGCAGTGTTTGAATGCCTCACCACGTTCTCTTACATTCCGCATCATTCCTGCCTTAGAGAATTCTTGATTTAAAACCAGTTCCAACTGCAATGAGCACAACTTTTAACCCATGGGTAGAACTTGTCTTGGAAAGCCAGCTTGCAAGGAAAGGGTGCCTATTTGCTTTTATACTTTTATATTCCAAAGGTACCCAAACGATGTTGGATTATGTTGACACAGTCCACAGCGCTATGGATGAAATAAATAAGACTGGCTTATTAGCATACATGAGCACTCTTTTCTTGTAAGCAGATTTTCAAGGATGAGTTTTACCAATGGGTTTAACATGATATTAGAGCAGGTGTACTGCAGGGATGGGTCGAGTTCGTATCTCTAGCCTTGTGTGGAAGAGGAGTGCCGAATGACTCCGACTCTGGTGCTCAGGGGGAATGTGAATGTCAGTATAGTCTCACATCGTTGAACCTTCAGAATATGTACATGGCAAGTTAATAAGCATATGAGCACTATTTCCTTGCAAGATAATTTTCAGTTTATTAAAGTTGTTTCAACTAGCTTGGTTTCTTATGCACATGGCTAAATGAGAGTGACTGAGTGAGGCTGTGGATGTCACAAAGTCTTGAATGTCTACCATTTCTAGACACGGTGCAATCTATAGGATTCTGGTGCATAAAATCTTTGAGCCAGACACCATTAATGTAGATATGTTCAAACTTGTTAAACACGTCAAGTTTCAAATGAATCATTTAACTTCTTGATTTGGGTTGGCACATTATAGAAAGATCCTAAAATTTTCATAGGAAGTGATCTCATTTTCAATCACGTAGGTCTACTCATCAAATGTATATACAACTAATAAACCACATATGGCTATAGATTGATTAGGAGTTGAAGGTCAACCTCACAATTATGTGGCGGTCATATCCTATTCTTCATAGAATCATGACCTGCCCTGAGATTAAATCATGCATGTTAGAAGTATATTTCAATTCCTTAAAAAATGTACCGACTATCCAGTGGTTAAGCCGGGCTTGGTAGCGGTGACCCAAGTGATAAGAGGGTGGGATAAGTCGCTTGTCTTGTACGTGGTTTAAACAATACAGTTGAAAAAGACAAAAAATACCCATTTAGTGGTTTAAGGTGTTTTTCTTCCTAATGTTGAAAGATGTCATAAATTCAAATCTCTCTCCCTCAACATAAAAAAATAAAATAAAATTCCTTAAAAAATGTACACCTCAAGATAATAAAATGCAAAATATACTTATATTCAAAAGAAAAATCACTTCAATATTTCATCTCCGTCCACACCATTCCAATGAGATTTCTTGGTTTTTTTTGGTGAAAGGGAGGGGCCTAAACCTAAGAAACCCCAGCTACACTAAAATAGCTCTCTTACTATCCAAGCTAGCCCATGGCATCAAGAACCAAAAAACTGGAAAGAAAAGAGGGGAAAGATAAAACATGAACACCCAAAGCTAAGCCAAATCCCAAGGAAGCCATATGATCAGCAACCCCATTTTAGGTGTACCTTACTCTACACTTCCAATATGTAGCCATCAACTCTTTGCAGCTACTAATGAGATTTCAACCACATATAAACAAAAAGGAAAAAATACTAATTAAAAAACTCGGTAATAGAATTGGATAGGATGTCATTATCACTCAATAACATGATTGTTATTTGTTAATTAATGTCACTTAATAACATGTTGTAATTGACTATTACAAAATTACAAAATTAGGGTGGATTTTTTTTGTTTCTCGCAAACAAAAGTAAGGTAGATATGAATATATGATTCATTTTTCTCATACTTTTGTCTTTTTGTTTGTGTATTAATTTGTCTCTAGCCAATCGATCAATCCCTTTGGGCGGTTGATCACCAAACGTAAACCCTTTACGCAAAATCGATCTCATGTTGTAATGATCAGTCACCATGACAATTTTCTATAGTACAATTTTCTAACAATTGATCTAATGTCGTAACGATTGGTCAACATGTCGATTGCCACCTATTTATTTTTGTTCTGCTTTTGGTAGATTGATCCTGATCATGACAAAGTCAATCTTGGCGCAGAATTTTGCACTATTAACGTCATTTATTATGTTTTTTCACATGTTTTAGGGTTCTTGTGAATCCTATTTTGACAGATATTGTAACCTAAGCTATAAATAGGTCATTAGGACTAAATTGACATCAAGTGTACCCAAAAACTGAGAGAGTGGTTGAAACCGAGAGGGAGGCAAAGTTCTTGGAGTTGTAAATTTTCCTCATACTACTAAAATCTTTTACGGTGATCTTGGAGGACATGGGCACAACACCAAATTAACCTCATTAAATTTCTTTGTTCGTTATGGCCTTTTGTTTTTGTCTTTTAATTGCATATAGGTGTTCATCACATAGAATAAACTCAAGAAAGGCACCCACAAGAGGCAATACTCCAATAGACTTTATCGTAAATCGGAAGGTCCCCAATTCGGAAAGAATAAATAAAATATTTTTACCCAAGATTTTAATTAACTTTTCAAGAGTTTTTATCATACATAATGTTAACTTCCACTATAACATTATAAAAATCCATCCTTCCATTTAGAAGAAACAGATAAAATAAAGGGTTTTTTTTTTTTTTTAAGCCCAGTTGAAAAATAAGATTGATAACCCAACCCACGCGCTATAGTGTGCTCCTAACTCAATCCACTTTAATGAAACGTGCGCAACACAAAACCAACCGAGCACTTTGCACTGTTCACCAAGTGCTCGAAAATTGCCATTGTGCAACAGTGGTTCTTTGAAACTCCATAAAAATAATACTTATATATATACCTTATTTTTTTTCTTACATAAACATGTCAAAAACTAATGAAACAAACATAAAACACAAAATTCAAGCTTATGGAGTCACATCCACCCATGTTATAATATAAAAATGACTGTTAATTACTAATTGCTACTATTCGACAGTGACAATCTGCCCAGTTAAAAAAAAAAAAAAAACACTGAGGGCTTGTCACAAAAAACGTAGAACTTGCTATAACGTGAGTTTATTTGTTAAAAAGTGGACTAATTTGTCATTACAACCTTTTAGGTGAGTTTATTTATTATAAAGAGCTATAAAATGACTTTAAAATAATTTAATGTAAATAAAATTATCAACCTTTTCTAAATTAGATTATTATTTTGCTAATTAAATATTACATACCGAACTTCATCACCGTATTCAGCTTCAATTTTTAAATGAAAGGATTTTACTCTAAGACCTGAATTACTAATAAATTAACGTTAGAATTTTCCCTGCATGTTAGAAATAATTACTTTTATGTTGGCCTTTTCGAAAGTCAAGAGTTAGGACAGCGTACTCTAACATAAGGTGTCCCGTGTCCATTGGCATTTGTTTATTTGTTTTGAACCTTTGTCTCCTAAACCTTCCCGCAGGGCAAAAACTTCAAAGAAAAGAAAATAAATAAGTTAAAGGTCAAATTTAAATTTTGATCCTTATAGCTTTAATTATTTTCCATTTAGATTCATTCAAAGTTTTACATTTTTTTTAGTAAACTCCATATAGTAAATAATGGTTGCAATTAAGTTAAATTAAGACTTTCGATCAACGTACTAAATTGACGGAGACATTTGGTACTCGCATATAATTGCATATATGTGCAATTAAGCCACATAAAATAACCTTTGGGCAAAAAAAAAAAAAAAAAGCCACATAAAAATTTAAAATAACCTAATAGCCTTGCACGCAACACATGCACATTCCATTAATTTAGTTGACGGAAATTCGATTGGCCTTAATTTCAAATCTTATTAACTTATAGGAACTTGTTTGGAAAAAAATTTTAAACTATAAGGATTTACGTGGAAAACGACCCAAATTACAGGGACGAAAATTGTAATTAGCCTATATTAAATTTCGTAGAAAGAACAAGTAGCAAAGCTGGCATGCATGAGTTATAAACACTATATATAACAACAAAAGTTATGAGAGAAAGCAAAGTGGAATATGGAAGATATTGGCGCAAAGGCTCTAGTTATGAAGACAATGATGATACTGATTTTGCTTGTGCTGGTTGCAGTGCAAGCCAATGAGGAAAATAATGCTGATTCTTCTTCTTCTTCTTCTTCTTATGTCCGTCCATCTCTCTTCCCTTATAAACCCTTTCGCGGTATTCTCTCATCCGTTACACATGATGGTGATTCTATTAAATCTTTTGTTTCCAAAATTATTGGTGGCTTAAAAGGCCATCATCATGGAGGTGTAAACCTTGAAAAAGGTGGTATTTCTGGAGCTTCTGCTCTTCCTGGAGGTACTAAAATGAATCCTGGAATTCCTGGAGGAGGAGTAACTACGATTCCTGATCCTGCTAAAGATATTCCTAGGAATAACGATGTGCCTCATGGTACTACTCCTCCAGGTCCTAAAGAACCTAATCCGATTCCTTCAACTACTCGTAAGAAAGGAGATGCAAATCGTTTAATTCCTGCCTTAACCTAGGTGTGATATGATTGTGCCTTTGGATATCATCAGAGGTCCTCTCTCTCTCTCTCTCTCTCTAGCTCCCTATTCCCTCCAAATATGTGCACACAAATACATATACATTTCTCCCTTGTTTGGAGTATATTTTCTCGATTGATGCATGCATCGTACAACATACAGTTAATGATACCACAAAATTTTTTATAGCAATAATAAAATAAAATAATTTGAAGTCCAATAACATTAGGTACTAAATTACAATGGTTTTTAATATATTTTGACTGTAAAAATTTTATGTCAATTCAGTTAAGCTACCAAATTTTCAGCTAAAAGGCAAAAACTCAATTATCAATACAACTTTTTGACTGAGTTGCAATCACATCTTATTTCTTTGTTTTTTTTTTTTTTTTTTTTTTTCAGTTGTTCTCTGATTTAAGATTTAAACTTTAGTGTTTAGTTTTTAGGTTGTGCATGAGGCTTTATCCTCCAAACCAAAATATAAAGCTTAAATACCTNAAAAAAAAAAAAAAACAATGGAGTGGTCAGTAGACAATAACTGATTGGTTGGCGGCACTGTATTGAACTCTTTCTTTAGTTGAAAAAAAAAAAAAAAAAATTATCTATGAATTCTCAATAATTTTGAAATTTTGTGCTCCACTTTATTGATCTCTTTCTTTGTATAGATTCATGGAACTAGAAAACATGTGTTACTTTTAGTGATGTTATATATTCACCGTTCGTGCAACTGTTGTTGTATTTTTACAATTTTCACAACATTGTATGACATGATCGATTGTTTCGCGCTCTCCTATTGTACTTTCACAATAAAAGAGTGCGAACAATTCTGTTGTACTTTCACAACATTGTACGACATGATTGGAAATAACATTCATTATAGCATTATTGGCAATCCAACACAGAGTGCTTGCTCTCATCCATTTATTCTAACTTAATATATATAAGTATTCATTTAAAGATTGTAGAAAATTCTTTTAATAATTAGCGTTCTTAAGGGGTTTCTTATGTATTTTAATAAAAAGAGCATCCTTATGTTGACAGATATTGACAACTTGGAAGGCTATTTGGAGACATACCACAACAATATGAAGATGAACTGTTATATGTTTTTACTATATATCTAGCTAAAAATAAAGTTATGTGTGTACTTGTAACACCCCATTCCGAGAAAATAGCATTTCTCAATTAAATTAGGGGTGATTATTATTAATTATGAGTACTTTTTCATTTATTATGTGAGTGTTTATTATTGTAAGCGATTTCTGTGTGATATTTTCTTCTAATCAATAACATATCCAAATTTGGATAAGTTTAAATATGCATATAATTGGAGACTTTTGTTATTGGTATTGCTAATTATATATATCCACACTTGCTTTGATTTGAAATTAACAATGAGAATACATGCATCATGCATATATCAATTTGAAGGGTGCACTACAAAAAGACAGGTCTTTTGGTCACAACTTTTCAGTCACAATAGTCATTAATGTATATTTGGTGACAATCCATCATTCTTAATTAGTTGTCCTCCAAAACCTTTAGTTGTGAAATTTTTCCACTTTTAGTTACCGAAGATTGTCAAAAGTTAATTGTGACTAAACCTTCTTGCTACAGGACTTTCAATGACAACATTTAGTAACGAAAAGAGAAGAATTGGACCTGGCTATGGCCTTTTTATTGGGTCTTCCACTTTTATTCAACAAGTGTGATATGCTCTTACCGGTCTTAACTACCATATGGCCTATTACACAATTATAAGAATTTGATGGGCCTCTAGTAATAGTACAATTGATATAATTTTATAAAATAACAGTTTAAAACATTTTTTAATGAAAAATAATAGTATAGTTAGATATAATGACCACAATTTCGTCATAAATTATAGTACAAACTACTATTACTAAGAGGGGCCTTATTTGAAATATTTGCACCGGACCCCAAAATCTCATAAATGAGGCTCACAAATTCACAATCTTCAAAGATGGGAGTCCTCGGATGTGAGGACCTATATATGCAATCTATTTGAGTTTGGTGCATTAAATCTTTGAGCCAGACACCATATTAGTCTAGATATGTTCATAGTTGTAAAACATGTCCAAGTTTCAAATTAATAATTAACTTCTTATTTGGGTTAGCATATTCTAGATTTCCTAAGCATTATAGAAAGTTTAAATTATCCTAAAATTTTCATAGGAAGTGACCTCACATTTTCACTCGCATAGGTCTACTCATCATATGTATATTACTATATATTGAGAGTAGTTTTGTTCACCTCTTTTAACTAAGGTGTATGCTCATCTTTCTTCTCAAATTATGTCATTTCTTTAAAAAATTAACTCTTGTTAACATATTATATATTTAATTAATTTTTATTTATTTTACACAAAACTCTCTTTCTTTCACATTCTCTATTTCTCCTTTCTCTCTCGTGCGTTCTCTTTCTTCCCGACTCACAACATTCTTTTTTTGGCACAAATTCAATTTAGACATATAACTATATATGTTATTTCAACGGGGTACATGAATTTTAAAATATTTCAAATATACACCTGATTTATTATCTAAATTGAAAAATGGACTTCCGTCCATCGATTTGTTGAGAGATCAGTTAAATATCAGTTTGGCTTTTGCTGACGAAGATTAATTGGCGACGTGGCACCAACCCAGCATACATTTCCCGCCAAATGAGCGACACATGTCCACCTGACACGGGCCCACACACCCATCACTTCTTTCTCACTTGTCAAACGCTCTCCTGACCATTTAGTCTCCCTAAAACATTACGTTTTCCCCCAAATTCAAATATAAATCCCTCACTTGTGTTTGACAAGTGAGAAAGAGATGATGAGTTTGTGGGCCCGGGTCAAGGATTAGGTGGACATGTGTCACCGTGTCGCTCATTTGGCGAGAAATATTTGCTGAGATAGTCACTTCGCAAAATAATCTCAATCAGCAAAAGCCAAGCTGACATTTAACTGATTTATGAATGAATCAATGGACGGAAATCCATTTTTCAATTTAGATAATAGATCAGGTGTATATTTGAAATATTTTAAAGTTCATAGACCCCGTTGAAATAACATATATAGTTATGTGTCTAAATTGAATTTATGCCTCTCTCTTTTTTGGTAAAGAACACCATAGCTGCTTGCATTAAGGCTCATGGCCAAAAACGTCTCCCTCATCAGAGAGGGCAAAGAGTAACCAAGAAGGAAAAGGTTCCTTCCAAAGTGCAGAGACATCTAAATTAATAGAGTACTGGGCAACCAAGTGTGCCATCCTATTACATAATATTTTATGAAATTGAATAGAAATAGTTAATTGTCATTGATCCATCCTCTGAGATTTTGAACACATGCCCATGACTTTCCTACCCTCGCAAACGTTATATAAACCCCACTCCTCATTGCTCTTCTGCGTATCAATGAATACATAAATTTCACTTTCTGGGTTCCCAAACAGAGTCTCTCTTTCTTTTCTCACTAATTTGAAGCATGCATACCCATTTGGGTTTATGTGATTCTTGGGGTATATGTCAAAATCTCAGTGTGTCAGTAATTGTAGTAGCAGTGATATGCAGAGAGAAATGGGTTTCGGTGGGAGAAGGCTGGGGGTGGTGGTTTTTGGAGGCAGAGAGAAATGCAGAAAGGTGAGAGAAGCCGGATTTTAGGGGGTGGCGGCGTCAAGGGAGATCGAGAAAGAGGAGAGAGGTGAGTCAGGGAGAGAGAACGCAGAGGAGAGAGAGAGAGAGAGAGAGAGAGAGGAAAAAGAATGTGAGAAAGAGTTTTGTGTAAAAAAAAATAATTAAATATATAATAAGTCAACTTAATTAAGGTTAATTTTTTAAACAAATGTCATAATTTGAAAGAAGAGGTGACATACACCCTATTTGACCCTATTTGAAGGAGGTGACAAAACTACTGTCCTATATATTACATCTAATAAAACCACACATATATATGATGACTATAGAATATTAGGAGTTGAAGGTCAACCTCACATTAATTATGTTGAAGTCATATTCTATTCTCATAGAATCATCGATCATGACCTGTCCTAAAATTTTGGGGTCTTATGTCAATAACAAATGACGCCGGCTTTTTAATTTCTGTATTTAAAAAAATCATGTACGTTCGAAGTTAATTTAATTCTTTAAAAAATGTATCAATTATTTAGTGATATTTTTTTTCTCAATATTGAACGAGGTTCCAAATAGTCCAAATCCCCCTCTCACAAGATTTTTTTTTTTTTTAAATCCCTAAAAATTTACACATAAAATTGTGTAACCATTTTCTTAAAATCTAGCATTACACAACATTTTTTTATTTGATTCGTAGCATTATAGAATTAATAATATGATTTTTCAACCTCTTTAATACCCAAACAAAAAGTATTTATTTAGACATGACAATAGAATGGAAAATTTAGTCATATTCAAAAGAAAAAGGCAAAGAAAAATTACGTCAATCTTTTATCTCCATCCACAGCATTCCAAAGAGATTTATTGTATTTATTTATTTATTTTTTTTTTTTTTTTTTTTTTTTGAAAGGGAGGGCCCTAAGCTATGAAACAACCATCTAGACTAAAATAGCTCTCTTACTATCCAAGCCCATGCATCGATCAACAGCCAAATATTCGAAAGAGAAAAAGGACCGGATGAAACATGAAAACCTAAGACAAATGATCAGCAACCTAGCTCATTTTGGTCCCTATAGGAATGTCTTACTCCGCACTTCCAATATGTAGCCATCAACCCTTTCCAAGTACTAATGAGATTTCAACCATGCACAAATAAACAAAAGAAAAAAGGGAAATTAAAAGCTCGGCAATAGAATTCAATATGATGTAACTATCATTCATTAACATGATTGTAAAGTCACTTAATAACATATTATAATTGTATATGAACAAATTTCGTCAAGGCCTTCGTCAATCACTACGTCACTCTCCTTCTACTCTGCACACTAGAACAAATAACATTAAGTGTAAAGGGGCACCTGTGTGGTACTGGTTAAGGATCCTTCGATGCTCAAGTTAATAATCACACATTTTCATAGTAGTCTAGAGAGTTAAGGTTACATGTCATATATACATATATGAGGGCTAATGTACCCCTTTTAAAGTGATTATAGCTGAAGATCTCCTAGTCCTTGTTGAATTAGGGTTCCTCACAACTTGCCGCCTAAGTCTTAACTTAGGATAGGTCGCAACTCTTGCTTGTTCAAGTAGAACACACCTTCTTTTAGGTTAACTCTCGCACAAGTTGGGCCTTCTATCTAGGAAGCCCATCGATCCATTCCACCCTAGTTGCCTATGGACCTCACCACTTGGAAGCTCATGGGTCCCTATGTGTCATCCTGGGCCGACATCGGTACTAGGCCATCTCCAGAGCGCCCCTTTCTCCAAGGCGTCCCTTGGGTGTGGGCCTCTGAGACTCACCTATAACGAAGCCCTAAGCCTAGATCATTGAGACTTTGGCCTTCCATTAATGCCAAGGCTAAGCTCCCCTTAGCCTTGCAAGTTCAATGCACCAAGGCCCTCTTAGACCTTGCGCCTTTATGATATCGAGCGCTTGTATCCATGGGGGCTAACCCACGGTCCTTCACATGCTACAACTCGTGTCTAAGCCAAGGCTAGTCTTGCTTTTCTTGGTCACCAACCCTCATCGGCCTTGGCTCGTTGGTCGCCAAGCCTACAATTGAGACTTGGTCCTTAGGGTCACGAGCCCATGCTCGGGCCTCGCCCTATCCACTAAACTTTTCGGGCCTATGGACACATTTCTAGTCTCTTGGGCCTTTTTTTAAGCCTATGTCTAGGCAAATAACGATCTCAATACCTATTATTTTTATTTATACGACACGTAGTTTTGTTCGATCAATATGAGTATCAACAATAACTAAGTGCAATGCTAGGGTGCCCTAAATTTATGCCCTAATTGACATGGCATTCAATGTCAAATTATAATATTTAAGCTGTCAAAATTTTTCAAAAAACAAAACATAAATATAAAATAAACAAAAGCAAAAAAATAAATAAATAAATCACATTCTTCTTCCAGCCATGGCAACCATGGCATATTTTCCCCACCATTTTTCATAATTCCTCATCACTCTCCCACCTTATCCCTTCCTATCTCTCTTCCATCGCCCACCCTTGTCTCATCAAATTCCGTCTTTTCTAGAAATTTTATCATATTAGTTCATTTACATCTGCAATAGAATTCACCCTCAATTCAAATATCGTCTCCTTCGATTCCATACCTTGAAAAAACCCACCACCCAAATTGCTACCAAAGTCATCAAAAATAAACATAAATATAAAAGGATAGAGAGAAGGAGACGAGGTGGGAGAGTGATGGAGAATGAAGAGTATAGGTGGAAGGGGAGATGGGACATGGCTACAGGAAAAAGAAGAACGCATAACTTTTTCTTTTTTTAATATTTATTTTGATATTTTGTTATACAATTTTACATTAAAAATAAATAAAAATCAGTGTGAACCATTAGATTTTAATTAAAAAAAATCTCAATTGATGTGAAAAATAAAAAATGACGTGTATAAAATAATAAAACATCAGCCATATCATTATGGCACAATTAGGGCACACAATATTAGGGTCCAAAATCTTTTCCATATAACTACCTAATAGAAAATTACAAAATTAGGGTAGATATAATTCTTGCTTCTTGAATTTTTGTATATATTTAGTATTAATGTATTAATTTTTCACTTGTATATATAATAAAAAGAAACTTCTCCCCCCCCCTCCCCCGGGAAAGGAAAAAGGGAATACCCTTTATGCAAAATTGATCTTATGTCATAACCATCGGTCACCACGAAGATTTTCTGATGTACGATGGACTGACCCTTAGGGGTGATCGATCGCTACATCAGTTTAAGTAAAAATAATCATTAATCTAATCCAAAGAAATCAACACATACACTAGAATTTTTATGTTGAGATTTTTTCATTCATTCTCGATCTTCCTCTGTGTTCTAGATCTCTTTTATTATCGTCCTCTTATTTTTTTTTTTTTTTTTTGCTCAATTACAAAATACACCCACCAACTATAGTGGGTATTTCAGCTTGATCCATAAACAAAAAAAATATTTCAAATTAGTACATTAACTAATAGAAAGTTACAAAATAACATATCTGTTATAAATTTCGTCAATAAGGATGTTAAATGCCAGTGCTGACGTGGATTTCTTGAATGATGTGGCTACCAAATTTAAATCACATGGGTTAATGATGTCATATTTAATTTAATTTTTACAGGTTTAAAAGTTTTGGTAAGTTTTTTAAATTTAATAATCCATGTGGAGCAAATTTGGTGTCCACATCGTTCATAAAATCCACGACATCATTGTCCAAAGTAGCATTTAACTATTTTTTTTTTACAGAATTCATAATGGATGTGCTATTTTGTAGTTTTCTATTAGTTAATAGACCAATCTAAAACATTTTTTTGTTCATGAACTAATCTGAAATACCCCTGACTTATAGTTGGTGGGTGCATTTTGAAATTGAGCCTTNTTTTTTTTTTTTTTTTTTTTTTTTCTATTCTAGATCTTTACAACTCAAGACAAATATTATTTGAAACAACCAATTATGATCGTCATCCCTGATAATAATGGTTCTCTTCCCCTTAATAATACTTGCTTTCAAACTCATCATTTGTAGCAAATTTAAGCCATCCTTTAACATAAATGAAAAATATTAGAGAAGAGAAGGGTGTCATTAAAATAAATAAATCCAAATAAAATTGCAGATGAAAAGAGAGCTTCACAAGAAGCAAGAGAAAGAAGTGCAAAAATACCATCAGAAAAGTTTTAGCGTGTAACATTCATGCCTTAGATTATAAATTAATAATCAGTAAATCAATAAGCCATAAAAGGGTAGATTCGGAAATACATATAAACATATATAAAAAAATCTTTAAAAAATATAAAGGAGTGCAAATGGAGAAAAGATGAGTGCGAAAATTGTCTCCCTATTATTAATCACACATCGTAATTTATCACAACAACATTTGTTCTTTTTTTTTACCAATTGGAAACTGTTTCATTAAAAAGCCACAAAGGCAGAAAATGCAAACCAAATACACAAAAAGCACCAAACTAAAACAAACAACACCAAAACAATGAAACAGAGCAACATAATGCAGAAAAACATATACCGAAACTAATCCAATGGTACGTAGTCCATATGCTAATAGCACACCAAGCAGGGAGAATGGGGGTTTAGAAACCCAGTCCTCAAGACACATTCCCTTTCGAGCCAGCTGAGCTAACTCATGAGCAGCCAGATTGGCTTTTCTAGAGATCCATGACCATCTAACAGAAATAAAACCTTGCTGCAACAATTTAACGTCATGAACCACAAGAGCAATATGCCAAGAAATAAGTAGAGTGGAGTGAGTCAAAGCCATAATGACAGACCTAGAGTCAGATTCCACTAGCAACTCAGCAAAACCACAATTCTTGGCATAAAGAAGTCCCTCCTTAATTGCCAAAGCCTCCACTAATTCAGCAGTTTCCGCACAACAAGGCTTAGCAACACCCCCCAGAACTTGACATACATGATTTCTAATAATCACTCCAATCCCTGCAATATGAGAGTCTTTAAGCCAAGAGCCATCAATATTCACTTTAACCTCATTTCCATAAGGAGGTGACCACATCTCAGCATCAGTTATAGAATTGGAAACATGCTTCACAGGTTTAGGAACCTGGGAAGGAAGATATTCCATAAACTCAGTAAAGGCTCTCATAGCATTAAAACAGACCACTACAGGATCAGGAATTAGCTTTTGAAAAAAAGATTTACACCACATTTTCTAAATATGCCACAAAATGAAACCAATTATGGCCATCAATGAAGCATCATCATTTTTCCAAGCCTGACACACATCCAACAACTAGGAATCCAAAAAAGAAACAGCAGCTTTTCAACTTTATACCTCAAACAGTAAAACCAAACAGGCTCCACTCAATCACATAACAAGAACAAATGCTCCAAAGTTTCAGGATACCTATGACAAAAAGGGCAGAGAGAAGAATTTATGATCTTTCTTTTATAGAGGTTATAATTTGCTATAGCATTATGCATTAGCTTCCAAACAAAATGCTGAGCTTTTGGAAGAACTTTCAGTTTCCAAATAGCTTTCCACATACTAGAATCTATCTGATGAGAGAAATGAGAATACACCATATTAGAACTTGGCCTTTGAGCATGCTGCCAATGATAACTAGACCTTATAGAATATACACCAGACTTTGTGAATGGCCAAATAAATCTATCTGGACAAATCCTTGGTCCTAATGGAATCTCATAAATTCTCTTCCTCAAAGACTCATCCATATAAAAATGAACAAAATCAAAATCCCAAGACCAATTGTCTTGATTAATAAACTCAGAGACCCTATGAGGGACATCAAAAGCACTAGAAATATCAACATCAAAGAGAGGAGTAGTTTGTCCTGGAATCCACACATCCCTCCAAATTTGAATCGAAGCTCCATCTGAAACCTGTCACTTTCCTTCAGCCAGTAGTATATCTCTTCCTTTCAATAGGCTTGACCAAGCCCAAGTGGACCTATTCCTAATCTTAACACGTAAAAAATCAGTATGTGGAAAATAAATGCTCTTGAGAACTCTAGACCATAGAGCATCAGGTTCATGGATCAATCTCCAAGCCTGCTTGGCCAGTAAAGCCAAGTTAAATTCTTCAAAATCTCTGAATCTCATCCCACCATCCTTCTTAGGCAAGTCAAGCTTCTCCTAACTAATCCAATGAAACTTCCTTTCTTCATCCTTCTGCCCCCACCAAAATCTCAAAATAGTAGAATTCAAATCATCAATGACAGCTTGGGGAAACTTAAAGATTGTCATAGGATAAGCAGACACAGTAGTAGCTACTGACTTGATCAACACCTATCTTCCAGCATTAGATAAAAATAATTGCTTCCAGCTTTTAGTTCTCTGTTTAACTTTTTTCCAAACATAAGCTAAAGCCCTTTTCTTAGACCTTCCCCAAATGGTTGGTAGGCCCAATTATTTACCAGGATTATAAGAAGCAACCATATTCATAGCAAAATTAATAGCCTCAATAGTATTTGCAGAGGTGTTAGGACTAAAATAAAGTGTGAACTTACTGTAATTCACTCTTTGACCAAAAGCCATACCATAGTCATGCAAAATTCTTTTCATAACCAGGCAATTAGGCACAGTAGCTTTAAGAAAAAATAAAGAATCATCTGCAAAGAACAGATGAGACAAAATTGGCCCATTGCGACTAAGCCTTATGCCATGAAGATCACCTTGAGACACTTGCATCCTGAACCATATTGGCCAACACATATATAACTAACCAAGAGAAAAAGGTAAGGAGATAAAGGATCTCCTTGCCTAAGTCCTCTGGAAGGAGAGAAAAAAGGTCTTGGTTTTACATTAGATGTATAGAAAGAGAAATAGAGCTCACACACTTCATAATAAGTGCAATCCATCTCATATCAAAACCCATCTTAACCATAGTTGCTTCTAAAAAATCTCATTCGACTCGATCATTTGCTTTACTCATATCAACCTTTAACCCAAGCTGACCAACCACAACAACATTTGTTCAAATGAATCTCTATGAGTATGATTAGAGGTATACAATAGGCTAGCCCGGCCCGTTTAAAATAGGCCCATTCATGTCGTGGTCGAGCAGGACTGGCCCGATCCAATTATCTTAAACTTTAAGCCCAACTCGATCTATAATGGTTGGTGCATGTCGGGTCGGGCCGGCCTGATTATTTATTTTAAAATTTTAATAATTATGTAATAAAAATTATTAATTAATTTTTTTAAGTTGTTATATCTTTCACTAGAATTAGAGGGAAATTAATACTTCACTTATAACGATTAGTAACATTAGTTGTACAATTGAAATATTGCCACATAAAAAATAAAAAAAAAAAAATTTTATTTACAAACATTATGATGATATGTTTTTTAAATAGGGCCAATTACAAAAAAATCAATAAATATTTTCAATATTACTAATTAGTCAATCAACTTTTTCAAAATACCATGATAGTCACTATAGACCAAAATGAAATAACAAATGANNNCTGAAAAAAAAAAAAAAAAAAAAAAAGAATTTATAGATATTGCCACTGTGCTGACATGCTGTAGAGATGACCAGTTTTTTTTTTTTTAAAAAAATTACATATAAGTCAATAATAACCACATACGTTTTTTAAATTGTAACTGTGTGATAGTTACCGTTTTTAAATTGGTAATTGTCATACAATTATTGTTTTTTAATTGGTAACTATCACACAGTTACTGTTTTTTAATTGGAAACTGTTACACAGTTACTGTTTTTAGATTTGGTGATAGTCACCATTTTTAAAATTGAGTCAAAATATTTTTGAAGGGAATTATAGTAATTTAACAATAGGTATAGTATAGGGCCACCCAAATTGGACTGTGCCCATTACTATTATTTAATTAGCAAATATGTGTATGTGACTATTATAGGAACTCAAATTGTGTTTTGATTATTATGAAATTTTCAAATGTTTTATTGATTTATTTTTAATTTTCTATTTAAAATATTGGCAATTAATAATAAATAACTTTGAAATAGAATATATAATGCTTTATTTAATTTTTGGGAAATCTTTGAATTTAAATATATATTTTTATTTATGGAGACAAAAATTAGTTAATAAAATTTGAAAAAAAAAATTGAAAAATTAATGTTGACAGGCCGGCCCAACCTCTGATGGGCGAGTTTTAGGCCGGCCCAACAGGATAAAAAACTTTGGCCCTGCCCAACCCATAAGCAAGCCAGACCCACTAATGACTGGCCAGGCCAGGACGACTTTAAACAGGCTGTGCCCGTGCCGGGTCCGGGCCGGCCCCGCCGACCATTGTACACCTCTAAGTACAATTTGTATGTTCTTATCCATTTATACTTCAATAATTTTATGTGCATGTGGGTTTTTACATGGAAAAGAAATTAAAAGTATAGATAAGTCATTCGACTCATTCTTTACACAAAAGAAAATAATTTCCTCTTTTATTTAAGGAGGAGGATTTGAACTTGAAATTTTTTCCAATAAAGTAAAGAGAAATATTATTAAACCAATAATTAGTTTGTAAAATAAAAATGGGTAAATTACAATTATTTACCTCAATTATACACCATTTTTCAACTTATTATCTCAATTTCAAAAAGTTTCATTAAGGTACACCAATAATAAAACCATGTCAATTAGGTACCTCCATTAGTCTGGCTGTCAAAAAGGCCGTTATCTGATGACGTGGCACACCACTAAAAGACTTCATTTCAATTTAGTACCTCAACTTTACCATATTTTTCAAGTTCATACTTCAAGTTTAAAAACTTGCAAATAAATAAATGTTTTCAAGTTTTATCTAAACTTCACTCCAACTTTTGACCCATCAAATTTTCACCAAAATCAACAATCTTATACTCATTTTGAAGCTGTGAATCTCCTCTTTACAACCATATAGAAATAATTCAAAAAGGAGCTATATGAAACACGAGATAAGTAGTCACAAATTAGGCTATCTGAAATTGCCAATTTCTTAATTTAGAAAATTTGACAGTTTCAAGTAGCCTAGTTTGTGACCAATTATAACTTTTTTTTTGCATGATTTTTATATGGTTGTAAATAGGAGATTCATAACTTCAAAATGAGTATAAGATTGATGATTTTTGTGGAGATTTAATAGATCAAAAGTTAGGGTAAAGTTGAGATAAAAACTTGAAAACATTTATTTATTTGCAAGTTTTTGAACTTAAGGTATAAACTTAAAAAACATGGTAAAATTGAGGTACTAAATTGAAATGAAGCCTTTTAGTGATGTGTCACGTCATCAGATAACGATCTTTTTGACGGTCAGACTAACAGAGGTAATTAACTTACACGATTTCGTAGTTGGGGTTCCTTAATGCAACTTTTTGAATTTGAGTTACTAAGTTGAAAAGTGGTGTATAATTGAGATATATAATTATAATTAGCCCAATAAAAATTATTTGACACTTTGTTTTTCTTTTCGAATCCCTCAGAAGAAAGGCACCACCACAAGAGGCAAGAGGTAATCAACTTTATCATCAATTGGAAAGTCCTCAATATGGAAAAAAACAAATTTAATTAAAAATTGTTAGACAAGCTTTTAACTTTTCAAGAGACTCTCTCAAAGATAACGTTATCCTCCACTATAACATTGTAAAAATTCGTCTTTTCGGTTAAAAGAACAAATAAAATTAAATAATCATCATTTTCTAAAATAAATGTACGTTTTAAATAGAGTCCATTAATAAACAGGTAGTGACAACTTTTTTTCTTAATCAAACACACCCAAAGCTCCATTATATCTTTCCGGGCCACATTCTATAAAAATCCAACAGCTCATTCTTCTTTTGCGGGCCACATGCTACAAACTTGCTAGATCCCTACGCAACCTTGTTTCACCTGCATCTACACTCAATCTGCAGTTTCACCTGCATCTACACATGATCTGCAGTTGCAACTTCAATAAACTGCAGTTTCAGTTCACTCACAGCGTTCCAATTGCAGTTTCAAAACTGAGCTTAAAAAAACTACAGTTTCAGAAACTGCAGTTAGTAACTGCAACTGCAAGTCTGCAATAAACTGCAGTTTCACTTGCAATTAGTAACTGCAACTGCAACTGCAAGCTTGCAACTTTAATAAACTGCAGTTTCAGAAATAACAGTTAGTAGCGTTCCAGAAATAGCAGTTTCAGAACTGAGATTAAAAAAAACTGCAGTTTCAGAAACTGCAATTAGTAACTGCAACTGCAAGTCTACTATAAACTGCAGTTTCACTTGCAATTAGTAACTGTAACTGCAAGCTTGCAACTCTAATAAAACTGCAGTTTCAAAAACTGCAACTCTAATAAACTGCAGTTTCAGTTTACATACAACGTTCCAGAAATTGCAACTTCAGAAATTGAGCTTAAAAAAAAATCAAGAACTTTCTACTGATAAGAAATCAAAGTAGGAGTCTACCATGAGCTGTAATCATGCCCAATCGAGGAGAAGCCGGAATGGTCAAAGCTCCAAAAGGCTTCAATCGAGCTCGGAGCAGATCCATTGCTTCTTGGTCAGCATTGAGATTTTCAAGGCCGTTGACAGCAGCACTGCTCGTGGTGGTGGTGTTCATCCTAAAGGTGTTTGCTCTGTAAAGAAGAAGAACAAAAAGAGAGACATAGCGGGGGGAGAAAGAGAAGAAAGAGAAAGGCAAAAAGAAAATAAAATGACAATTGATCATATTTCAAAATAAGCTACCTAAGCTACAACTTATCTTGTTGTTAAATAAAATTAATTGGTGTATTGGAGAATAAAAACAATAAGTAAAAGGTAGCTTAGGATAATTAATTCTTTTAAATAAATAAATATTACCTATTAAGGCTCCGTTTGGGATTGCAGTGGAGCACCCAAAAGCTACTGTTGATGACAATTCTCAATCAGCTACAGCAGTTTTGGTGTTTGGTAAAAAAAATAAAAAACTGATTTTCCTCACAAATCTCAACTCCCCACAGCAAAAACATAAAGCAGGTTTTTAAGTGCTTTTGAAAACTGCAGTGAATCACAACAACAATGAATATTTTATTTTACCTATATTACCCTTATTGATTTCTATAATTTTTATTTGTTTATTTTAAATTAAAAAATATGTCAATTGTTAGTTATATTTTATATTGTGATAATTAATTATGATATTTTATTTGTACGATTAAAATTATAATATACTTAAAAAAATAATAAGAATACTTATTTAATAATGTTATTCTTAAAAAAATTAATGCTAATAAAAATTTGTAGCCACAAATTTAAAAAATAAGTAAAAAAAACATTTTAGTTTTACCAAACAAATAAGTGAAATACACTTTCAGCATCATGTCCATTTTAGTAATTATACACAGTTACAGCACTTTTACATTAACATTTACCAAACACTTTGATATTGTTTTTTGTATTCACAGCACTTTTGAAAACATAGTGTAACAAACACTCAACTGCTTTACTTTACAGCTGACTTTACTTCACAGCTGTTTTATTTTACAGCTGTTTTTTCTCACAGCAATACCAAACTGGCCCTAAACTTCATTGTATTCAATTTCAATTGATTAAATGGCAGGAATTTACTCTAATACATAAAATAATATATAAACCTTTTATGAAATAGATTTATTATTTAAATAAATAAATAATACATACCAAACTTCATCACCGTATTCCTTCGATTGTTTAAATGAAAGGATTTTACTCTAAGACGTGAAATACTAATAAATGTAAGAATTTTCCCTGCATGTTAGAATTTTTCACTTCTTAATTTGGCCTTGTTCAGAAGTCAAGAGTTGGAACAACTCTTTTATAACTGTCTATTGGGATTTGTTTATTTGGTTTTGAACCTTTGCCTCATAAACCTTCCCGTAGGACAAAAACTTAATTCAAAGAAAAGAAAATAAATAAGTTAAAGGTCAAATTTAAATTTTGAGCCTCATAGCTTTGATTATTTTCCATTTAGCTAGGTTCCTTTATAGTTTTACATTTTTTTTTTAATAAACTCCTTATAGTAAATAATGGTTTCATGCAATTGAGTTAAATTAGGACTCCCATATAATTGCATATATGTGCAATTAAGCCACATAAAATAACCTAATAGCCTTGCACGCAAAACATGCACATTCCATTATTATTATTATTATTTTTGGGCCAGGAAAATATCAATTCATTAAACAAACTCAAAGGCAAAAAACAAGTTTAATTACAAAGAAAAACACCAGCAACTACTACACAACCAAAGCAACAAAGTAGCAGAAAACTATTAACGAAATTCGATCTACACCAGCACATTCCAATAATTAATTGACGGAAATTCTACTTTGGCCTTAATTTCACATCTTATTAACGTACTTATAGGAAGTTGCTTTAAAAAATTAAAAAATATAATGATTTACGTACGTGGAAAACAACCCAAATTAATTACAAGGACGGAAATTGTAATTTAGCCTACATTAAATTTCGTTGTAAGAAGAAGTAACACAGCTGACAGCTGGCATGCATGCATGAGTTTATATATAACAACAAAAGTTATGAGAGAAAGCAAAGTGGAATATGGAAGATATTGGCACAAAGGCCCTAGTTATGAAGGCGATGATGATACTGATTTTGCTTGTGCTGGTTGCAGTGCAAGCCAATGAGGAAAGTAATGCTGATTCTTCTTCTTCTTCTTCTTCTTATGTCCATCCATCTCTCTTCATCCCTCATAAACCCTCTGGCCGTATTCACTCTTCCGTTACACATGATGGTGATTCTATTAAATCTTTTCTTTCCAAAATTATTGATGGCTTAAGAGGTCATCATCATGGAGGTGTAAACCTTAAAAAAGGTGGTATTTCTGATCCTGGAGGTACTAAAATGAATCCTGGAATTCCTGGAGGAGGAGTAACTACGATTCCTGATCCTGCTAAAGATATTCCTAGGAATGCCGATATTCCTCAAGGTACTACTCCTCCAGCTCCTAAGGAACCTATTCAGCTTCCTTCAACTTTTACTCGTAGAAGAAGACCAATTCCTACCATTCCTTAACTGTCATTGTGCAAAGCCAATAGTACAAACTTTGGATATCATAAGAGGTCCTCTCTCTCTCTCTCTCTCTCTCTCTCTCTCTCTCTCTCTCTCTCTC
>QANW01008260.1:0-37956 GCA_003254865.1 Dryas drummondii | reverse complement strand
TTTTTGCTTTTAAGGATTTTTCTTTTTTTTTTTTTTTTTTTTTTTTTTAAAAGAAGAGCATTCTTATGTTGACAGATTGAAAACTTGGAAGGCTATTTGGAGAGACATGCTACAACAAGAAGAAGATGAATTATTTGCTGTTTTTACAATATATCTAAACATATATAAATTAAGTTATTTGTGTACTTATTTGTGAGTTGTGACACCATATATCCAAGAGAATATCATTTCTCAAATTAGTACTTTTTCGATTGCATGTTATGTGAGCGAGTATGTATTGTCAGGCATTGATGTGTGATATTTCCTTTAAATCAATAACGTACTTAATTATCGATATTTGGATAATCTTAAAATTACATATAATACAAAGCTTTTGTAATTCTGTGTTGCTAATTATATATCCACATGCACTTGCTTTGACTGGAAATTAACAATGAAATTAAATACATGCATATCAATTTGAAGTGGTGAATATAATTAACAAGTTAATACGAAGCTAATCACTTTTTTAGGCTCACAACAAGATAAAATCTCATAATTTGAATTGTTTGTTTTTTTGGCCTTACTTCAACTATCATTTTTGTCAAAAATAAACCAACAAATCAGAAGTTGTTTAGATATTTGATTATAATTACAATCACTTCAATGCTTTTATAAAAAATATTATGTTCATTTATTTATTTGATCATAGTTAAATCATTAAACCAGCCTCCAAGCTCCATAGTTAAATCATTAGAAAAAATTTAATTTTGTTGATTTTTTGCAATGATTATTTTAGAAGTAGAGCCTAATTAAAATTGAATCGGCCATTTAGATTATAAAATTACATCGTGTAGTGGACTCAAAAGATCGTTATTAAATTTCATATTAACTTTATAACCAGTTAATTAGCTTTAAAACTATTTAGTAAGATAGTACGACACTAACCACACTTTTGGGTCACTAAACAACGTGATCTCATAATCTTAAGTCCTCATTCAAATATCAACCTTACAAAAAATCAACTAAATTGAAAATAATTTATCCATTTGATTATCATCACAATCCAAAAAAATTGTGTTCGTCCAATTATCAAAAGTCACTTCATCAACTGCTCAAATTACCATCACTCATCTTAATTAATTTATTGAAGACTTTTAGCTCTTATATATGGCTCAATATGGTCCCCTATGGCCAACTTTTTTTTTACATGAGTTCTTTATTAATAAGCCATAACATACAACATTTTTTAGTCATAAACCCAAACTTCCAATCTTATTTATTTTTAAGCTACAAAATATATTTTTAAGCCACAAAAATTATTTCCAAGCCAAAATTCAAGAAATATCAAGTATGGAGCATTCATATTTGAACTCAAGCATACTCAAGTAAGGTATTCAAGCATACCAAAGTTTTAGTTAAATTAATTTTTGAATTCTTTTGAAAGTTTAGGATTTATGGTATAGTTTTTAATATAATTTAGAGCTAAAGCCTTAAAACCCTAAATATAAAGTCATACAACTTAAACTCTAAATGCTTTAACTTTAAAATAATATTACATCATTCAATAAAGTGTAATTCTACAAAAGAGATAAATACAAATTTGGTCTACTTATTTTATACCTAGTTCAATTTTAGTGCACGATTTTTTTTATGTTATGCTTTAGTCCACTAATTGTTCCACTTGTTCAATAAAGTTTCATATTTGTTATCTCAAATTTGTCACGTCTTTTACCCTATCATGCATATCTCAGTCAAATTTAGCAAACATATATTTGTTTTAAAGCTATGCATCTTCTCTTTACAACCATATACAGATCATTTAAATCAGAGTTCTACAACTCAAGATAATTGGCCCAAAGTATGGTATTTGAAACTACCAATTTTTCCTAAATTGTTTTTAGATTTTTCAAACTTCACCAAAATTCAATTCTCTTTTATTCTAATATTCCAAATTGATTCCTTTGACTAAAAAATGATGAAATATAATTTATACTTCAATTATAATTGAAGAAAACACAACCAAAATAATTTAAAATCATAATTTTAAAAAGATCGTGGATCAAAATTAATTGAACTACATATAAAATAAGTAGATCAAAATTGAACTAGGTATAAAATAAATTGACCAAATTTATAATTTCCTCTTCTACGAAATTAAAAAGTGTAACGTTACATATTGTATCATAACAAATTAAAGTGTAACTCTTTACATACTGCATCATAACAAGATAAAGTATAACTCTATAAGAGTACTTATATATGGCGTCAGCAAAAAAAATTTAGTTTTAAGCCACTCCTTGTAACTTAAAAATAAATAAATCTTATAAATGAGTTTTTAAGTAAAATTTACAAATTTTTGTGACCTTTTGATAATTGACTTTTTTTACATTTTTCTTCCGCCCATTACCTTCTTCTTTTTGTTTTGCCTTTATCTTTCTCTTTCAGTTTCTTTTCAAGTTAGTGGCGTATCAAACAGTTATATATATAAATTGTAAAACAGTTATACATCTAATATTGCATTTTAACTTCTTTTTTCTTTCTTTTTTTAACCTCGTTCATCTCTTATAGTTTAAGATTTAGCTCCGAAAAAACTTAAGAATTAAACCCAAAATGTAACATAAGTCAAAAAAAATGTTTTTACAAACTAAAGTAACTAGCCCTAAACCCCTAAATTATTCTAAATTCGATACTAATAAATCCAAGTAACCCCTAACAAACCTTAAAAAGATCAAAGGGCTAGTTACAAATAAATTACTAAATATTTTCATATTTATAGATTAATCAATCTAATTTTTTGTAATTCTATTTTAGTCACTATTTACCAAAATAGAAATTACAATAGATGAATAAACATACACTACCATGCAGATTTAGATTTGTACTAAGTTTGTATTTAACTGCTATGCAGTAAAATGATTTAGGGTTTAGCTTCTAGGTTTTGGATGAAAATCTAAACTTTAAGCCATAAGCTTCATAAACCAAATTTTAATCCTAAACCCGTTTTGTAAAAAGTAATGAAAAAATTGGAATGGGCAGACAAATTATTAATTTTTAACGCATCAAAATACATATCATAAGCAAGTGGATTTGGCTTATTAATTGCCTAAAGTAGTATAAATTTCAAAACCTATTGATCTTTATTGAAAAAAAAAAAAAAAACTCATAATAATTATTATATTATATTGAAACATCTTATTAAATAAAATGGAATTTGCTAAAATGATTGAAAGAAAATTATGAAAGAGTTTTATTCCCGCTTGAAAGTTTCCAGTAAAATTTCTTAAAAACCAATAGTAATGATAATTAGATATAGAAATGCGACTAGTTACACTCGGTCATGTAATGTATGAAAAAAGTGGGAAAGGACTACTCGGCACTTCAAATATACATATATATGTATATATATATATATAGCGCGAAGTCAACGGTTTTAGAGAGAACAAAACAGAAGCAAACCTTAAATCTCCGTTCTTGTGGTCAGGTTTCTGTATTTTGGTTTAAAGCTCGAAAGAGGTATGCCTTAATCCTATAATGAAGAACACTGTGTCCTTACTCTTGTCTTGTCTTGGTTGCTTAGCTTTGAATATTATGGTTTCAGATATTAGCCGAACCATGTCAAACCTTGGTCTGACTTCTACTTGTTTGATTTGTTGCCTCTTAGATAAATTTTGCTTGATTGTAGCATATTAATTTGTTGCTACTTACTTGCTGTCCCGGGTTTTATTCGATATATAGATATTGTTGGTTTGTTGGGTTGAGTTGAGTTGAGTTGGGCTGTGTGTGCTAATTTGCAAAAGGTTTAAAGCCCAACAGAACATGTTCTCTGTTGAGGTATTTGGTGCTGCCCAAGATGAAAACAAGGCTGCCAAGAAGTTGCAGAAAAGCTACTTTGATGTGTTGGGCCTGTGCTGTTCAGCAGAAGTTGCTCTGGTTGAGAATATCCTGAAGCCTCTTGATGGTGTTAAAGAGGTATCTGTGATTCTCCCTTCTAAAACTGTCATTGTCGTCCATGATAGTCTCCTCGTTTCCCAGAAACGAATTGGTAAATACCAGAAAAACATTGCTCTCACTTTGATGCTTTTCTTTTTTTGTGTGTTCTTTTGTAAATTATTATTAGACCAGTTATTAGTCAGTTGACCACGTACTATACCTTTTTGGTGGTAGTTATTGATGAATTGGAAGTTCAGTGTCATGAAAAGCAAAGATAGAGGATGCTGTGAATGTTGTTTCATTGGAATTTCATATACCACATTGGCAATTCATATAGTTTGATAATAAAGATAGTAAAAAGTATTTTGAATAAATTTTGCATTTTTTAGATTTTTCTTCAATTTTTTGATGATGGATTTGTTAATTAAGGGAGTGGAATCTGCTAATCCTTTCTCTCTCGCGCATTGTTGTGTTACCTTATATTTCTTGTGAACCTTGTTAGCTTACATGGTGAAAGAAATAAACTACCAAAGGAGAGAGTAGAATGAGAATGAAAATAAGAGTCCTCCCCTATCAGGGCTGGTTCCCTGTATATATCAAAAGCATCTTTAGTTATAACTTATAACATTGTACTAATGATACTATGATTCATAACTCATAACAAATCCTTTATAAATTGTTTAGTGTTTCATGCACAGTGAGTCTTAACTAAATATCTTTCATCTGTCATGATATAACAATATAACTTTGGAATCATTAAATTTGAAAAAGAAGAGGGTTTATTCTTCTGTTTTGGATCTCAGTTCAATAATATAAAACAAAACTGTACCTATAAGAGATAGATCATAATTTAAGCCAAGCTTTTATCACATCAATGATATTTAAAAACAGCTGGAGGGATGGACAGTGAATTAATATGACAAAGAGTGCCACAAGCCACATTTTGATGTTATATGACACATTGCATAATTGATGGAAGAGCACAAACTATTTTATATATTCTTGACCAACATGCCTTTGCTTAAAATGTCCCTTATATTCTCTCTACATTTTTTTTTCTTTTTGTGTGTAAATTGAGTATATGATGTTATCATCATGATCAATTTGCGGTTCTTATTCATGGCAGTTGAGGCTTTAAATCAAGCAAGGCTAGAATCAAATGTTAGAGTGCATGTGGAAGATTACAAGAAAAAATGGCCAAGTCCATATGCAATTGTTAGTGGTGTGCTACTACTACTATCATTTTTGAAGTATGTATACAGCCCATTGGAGTGGTTGGCCCTAGGAGCAGTTGCAGCTGGCATTTTTCCCATTTGTATGAAATGTGTAGCTTCAATTCGGAATCTTAAGGTTGATATCAACATTCTCGTTATTTTTGCAGGTATGTGAATATTTAATTATGAGATTTAATTAATTCATTGTATTTTGCAAAGGATTTTACCTTGTGTATAATTAATTAGAAGTAGCTGGCACCTCCTTCCCTTAAGGATGAGGATAAATGGTGAGAACATGACCTTAGGCTAATGCTACAGTGATTAATTATTCTGTTCAATAACATTGACATTATCAAATACTAAAGAAGCAATAGAACCTTTAAACTCTCACTTAAAAATAAGCATATTCAACAAAGAGAAGATAAATTAGGGTCTAACGTACACTTAACTGAACTTTCCAGTTCTTTACATGACCTGGCTATTTGAAAGATTAATAGAATAGTAACATTGTCTTGGAATGATTAACATTAAAAATAAAATCTTTGGCCAACCTTTAAACTATATATGTGAATNACAAAAAAAAAAAAAAAAAAAAAAAAAAAAAAAAAAAAAAAAAAAAAGGAGTCCAACCCAGATAAACTATGGCCTTGATTGGATGGCTTGAATGGTCTTTGTGTGAAATAGAATTGATCGCCTGAATTGTATTACTATAACATAATGTAATCAGTCAAGTACAAGTAGAAAAAAGGTGATAAACCATGTGACTGTATTCCAAGAGTGAGTTCATATGTTTAATGAAATGCCTTCAATGAAGCTTTTGCTCAAATTTTGTTTTTTGAGAAAAGCAAGGTTTATGCATAACATTATATGCCTGGAATTAGATAGACATGTTATGGTTTATGTATATTTATATGTTTGCATAACTATATAGAATTTCAATTTTTTGGTACATAGGTGCTAGTTTATGATATACTGGTAACTCAAACATGGTGTATATTTTTGACAGTGATTGGGACAATTGCTCTGAGTGATTATTTGGAAGCTGGCACTATAGTCTTTCTGTTCACCATTGCAGAGTGGCTTGAGTCAAGGTCACGTCACAAGGTTTCTTCACGATCCTTCTCCATTAGTGAATTAACCCATCTTTTGTGAAAAAGACTCAAGAACTAACCTCATTGCATATTCATCTTAGTTTTATTTTCAAAGAAAATAAAAATGAAACTTTTAAGAAGAAAAGCAACAAAACATATATGGATGGATTTGAATATTGGAGACATGCGTAATCTGTTTCAAAAGAATCAGTAATTTTGATGAAGTGCCAGTTTAGGAAAAGGTCATGAAGAAATTCGCTTCATGTAATAAACCAAATTAAAATAACAATGTTAGTAAACGGCTGAATGACTATGACATCATAAACTAATCCTGATTAGACCTGTGGTAGTCAATTGCCAAGTAAGAAAGGACTATTAAAAATTGTAATTTTGATCATGTTATATATGTACTCAGGCAAATGCAGTGATGTCATCGTTGATAAGCATGGCCCCTCAAAAAGCTGTCTTAGCAGAAACCGGAGATGTTCTGGATGTTGATGTGGTTGAGTTGAACACAATTCTTGCTGTTAAGGCTGGTGAAGTCATACCCATTGATGGAATAGTTGTGGAAGGTGAAGGTGAAGTGGACGAAAAAACACTAACTGGAGAGTCATATCCAGTTGCCAAACAAAATGGATCAATTGTCTGGGCTGGCACTATCAATCTCAATGGTAACATAAATCTCCCTCCCTATATTTGTTGATATATAAACAGTTATGTTTTTCTTACTTTTTTCTGAAACTTTTTAGTTCTCTTTAGGTTATATTAGCATAAAAACTACAGCCTTAGCTGAAGACTGTGTGGTTGCTAAAATGGCTAAACTTGTGGAAGAAGCTCAGAACAGAAAATCCAGAACTCAGAGATTTGTTGATAAATTTGCAAGGTTTTATACCCCAGGTCAGTCAACTTTTCACCATTGCCTGTAGGGGTTATGTTACCTATAGAATTCTTTTATTGAATTGTTCCATGAGGTGTCTTAATTAACGTGTGGCTTGCCATCTTATTTCATGTTATGCATAAGTGTATGGGACTGGTGTGAGTGCATAACCAACAGGTAATGGAGTAAAAAAAGTTCCATAAAAGTTGCCGGTATTAGAATTTTCCTATTTTGCAGTGTAGTACATAAAGGAAAAGAAACCTCTCAGATGATGAAAGAATGATTTTGATGGTGGTTTTTGCTTATTTTGGTTTTCTTTCTGCTCAACATGAGACTTCTTTTCCAAGTAGAACTAGGAGCAAAGTGGGCATACAAGAAAGGAGAGTTTTAGAATATAAGGGTGCGTTTTGTAACGTATTTGAAAACTGTTTTCTGTTTTACAAGTTTAAAAAAACATAAAAACACTGTTTGGTAGCACGTTTTGACAGTTTTTATAAAACAAAATTCAAAAAACAGATTCACTTTTTAGCCCAAATTCCCAAAACATACTAATGACGTTTCACGTGTTTTATAAAAACATAACCCTAAAAAAAGTGAAAACATGGGATACACTTTTTACGCCTTTTCACGTGACGTAGTCTCTCATCTTCGATCACTCTCAACGACGTTCTGTTCTCCATCAAATCAGGTATTACGAAAACCTTTTCTTAGTTCTTGATTCTTTCAAGTCTCTGTAAATCTCACTTGATGTGGTAGATTTTCATGAATCTTAGTGTTGGTTTGCCTTATTTGTCTTAATTAATAGTTTGTAAAATTTATTAAAGCCCTAATTTAAGAACAATAGGAATCGATCATCTATGTTTGTATGTGGGTTTAGTTTTCTGCTTATAATTTTTTTTTTTTTTTTCTGCTAATCTTTGTTCATCTGACTTCCACTCTTTACTATAAAATATAGACATGCTTTATATTTCATGCGACCTTCTTTTACTACCATTTGACATCAATATATATAGCTATTGCCTACAATAATGACGAAAAGATAAGCACATATTGTATGTATGGTCTGCTAGAAAGTACACGTCACTCTTTTATAATCTAATTAAGTCTACGACTCTTTCTTTCTATTTCTTCTTCTTTCTTTTTCAATTTTTTTTTTCTAAGTATTGTCTCTGTAGCTTTGTATAGTTTCTTTTTGAGTCATTTTTGTTCTTGTTTCCCTGTTATATATACAGGCTGAATAAGCTTGTCAAACTTATACTTTCCTCATTGCCTCTTGTTATTATTATTTTTTTATATTAATTTTATATTATTAGTTTGCTATTCATTATTATTAGAGCAACATGGTAGTGTAACAGTGTCTTGTGATTGTGATTTCAACACATATTAGGCTAACATACTGTTTAGAACCAAATGCCAAAAATAAAGGCTCAATTCATTTGTAAATGAGTTCTAATGTCTGAAATAGAATATCAGACTTCTAAACTTGAGACAACAATTATGGGAACAAGTCAATTTTGGTCAATTAATGCATAATTAATTTAGAGGGATTTCTTCATTAGATTTGAGAGCTGATGTGTCTTGATTTTTCTTGCTTATTTGGTTAGATGTTGGTTTGGTTGGTGCATTGTATAGTTGCCTTAAGCACTTTGTAGTGGACTCATTGTTCATTGTTTATGTTGTAGTTGCATCAGACTTATGGCGTGATTGTGGTCCAACTTCATGACAATGTTATCATAAATTTGGCTATGACTATTTTATCAAATTAGGTGCATTATTATGAACTATTTTGTTCAAATATGTATGAGATGATGGTACTTTATTTAATATATGGTATTTATGATTGTGAACTATTTTGTTGGAACATATATGGAATGACTGTACTCTATTTAATCTAAGGTATTTTTTAGTTATTTTTTTGACAAGTAACTTGTGTATGTACGTGTATATATATATATGTTTTTTGTACTAACATATTTGTAAATAAAAAGCAAAGTAATAGTAATAAAAAAAATATATTGTTATGTTTTTTTATTAAAAATAAATAAAAATTTCTTAAAAAACATATTTCAAAAACATTTTTACCAAACACATATTTACTGTTTTTACTATTTTTTGTTCACTGTACCAAACATGTTTTCACTATTTTTGTTCTCATAAAGCAGTTCTCGGGTTAAGCTACCAGACACATTCTCAGATCTCGAAAATACATAATTCAAATTCTCATTTTCGTTTTTATAAAATCGTTTTTCAAAAATCATTCTGTAAAACGTTACCAGACGCACCCTAAACTTTTATAAGCAACCCAATTTTGGATTTTTCGCCCCTTCTTTTTCAGCAAATACCGAATGCTTTAGAGTTTGACTGTTACATGGATCATGATCAAGTCTAATATTAGGGCTATTAGAAGTTATGTCACTGCTAAGGTACTACCTTCCATATGCTCTTTCGTACTAACCACATTCCCTTAATACTACAGAGCTTGCAAAGATTTTCATTAATGAATTTCCTGGTATTGTTTTGCAGTGGTCCTAGTCATATCCGTTTCTGTTATGGTGATTCCAGCTGCACTACATGTCAATAACTGGAACAAATGGTTTCGCTTAGCTTTGGTTGTTTTAGTAAGTGCTTGTCCATGTGCTCTCATCCTCTCTACACCTGTTGTGACTTTCTGCACACTTACGAAGGCAGCAACATCTGGCCTTCTAATCAAAGGGGGTGACTACCTTGAAATTCTTGCTAAAATCAAGACCATGGCCTTTGACAAAACTGGTACGATAACAAGTGGTGAATTTGTTGTGATGGATTTTCAATCTCTTCATGATGGCATCAGCGTGAACACATTGCTTTACTGGTAAAGACTACAACTCTATTCATTAAAAAAAACTGATAACTCTACAAATCTGATTTACCATCTTGAACTTTTTTCTTTTCAAGAACAAGGGATAGTAACATTGAATTGTATGAGAAATATTTAGTTTGTTGGAAAATTTTCAATCTTCTTTCAGTCCCAAATGGAAATTCAATTTATAAAATGTGTTTCCATCCGGTGAAGGCAATGGAATTACGCACTTGAGAAATCTCATAACAACTATGGTTATGAAGAAAAAGTTACTCCATGAAACTTGTGAGGGAAAGTTTTAGTTTAAGCACAGAAACCTGTTTCAAAAGCTGCAAAAAAAAGGGGGAAAAGATGGTTGGGTGGATTCCTTTCAAATTCAATACACAAAAGTGTATTAAATTTTCTTTTGACCCCTGTGTTCATTTATAGAATTTTCTTTTTGTTTGCAAATTTCACAGTTTGTTGGTTAGTTATTAATATTAGTCAAACAAACAAAATATTCAAGGGTTTCAAGCATTGAGAGGAAGTCTAGTCATCCAATGGCAGCTGCACTGGTTGATTATGGAAGATTGCTTTCAATTGAGCCAAAGCCTGAAAAGGTGGAGGAACTTCATAATTTTCCTGGGGAAGGCATTCATGGCAAAATTGATGGACAAGATATCTACATTGGAAACAAAAAAATTGCTTTAAGAGCTGGTTGCAGAACAGGTGAAAGCCATCAACTCCATTCTCAAAACTGCAAACTGAACCCTCCAGTTTCACATTAGTGCACGTGCATTATATATTTTTAAGTTGTTTTATGAGATAGCTATTGACTCCAAGGATGTCCATTCATTTTGTTTAACTCCAATCAAGTTGGATAAGATCTATGTTTTCATGCTTCCTCTGACCATTAATGTTATTGAAATATCAGTTCCATACATTGAAGGCTATGATAAGGGTGGGAAGACCATTGGATACATTTACTCTGGGGGAACCCCTGCGGGAATCTTTACACTATCAGATGCATGTCGATCTGGGGCCTTAGAGGCTGTCAGGGAGCTGAAGAAATTAGGCATTAAAACAGCTATGCTCACAGGAGATAGTCATACTGCAGCTATGCACACAAATGAGCAGGTGCATTATATCTAGCCTTGATATACATATATACAAAGCATTGCTTAGATGGGTTCCCGCTCAGTGGGATTTTTTATGGTGATGGCTCTATCTTTGCTGATCTCTTTAGAATCTGATGATTCAACAATGACTGCGCCAAACTGGATTTCTTATCTGTATCATTTGTCAATATTTATTTTATGTTGTTTCTTTTTGGTTAATGCGTTTCTAGCAATCCAGGAAATCTCTTGTTTTTGTGTAATCTGTTAGTGACTGGTTAATAGCACAAATGCAAAGCTCAGAAAAGATTGAAAATTTTGAGATCATTTCTGGCAATGCACCTCTATCTGCAATAAAAACCCACTTGTTCAGAAATGCTATGCTGTGATTAAATTAAACTCATTTAACGATTCACTCTTTGAACTGCTCAGGGTAATATACATGGCTCTATGATAAATTAATAAGTGCATAGACATTTTCTTTGCAAATGAATGAAAAAGCTAATATGAGTAGTAAATATATCTGATGTGCAGCTTGAGCAAGTTCTTGAAGTTGTCCGTGCAGAACTTCTACCTGAAGACAAGGCGAGAATTGTTAATGAATATAAAATGGAAGGATATACAGCCATGGTTGGAGATGGTATTAATGATGCCCCAGCTTTAGCCACGGCCGATATTGGTATCTCAATGGGCATTTCAGGGTCAGCCCTTGCTCAAGAAACTGGGAATGTGATTTTAATGTCAAATGACATTAGAAACCTACCAAAAGCAATCCAGCTTGCGAAAAGAGCAAATAGGAAAGTGGTTGAAAATGTGATTTTGTCAATGACTCCCAAGCTTGCAATCCTTGCACTGGCCATTGCAGGTTATCCACTTGTTTGGGCTGCAGTTCTTGCTGATACTGGGACATGTGTACTTGTGATACTCAACAGCATGCTACTTTTGCAAGGAACTGACAAACGTGGAGGGAAATATGAAAAATCCTCTGCACCAGATGCCCATAACTATGGAAGCCAGAATGACAGCAAATTGTCTCATAGCAACCAGCAATGTTGTTTGGACAGCGAAGATGAAGAAGTACGTGTTCAAAAGTGCTCTTCTCAGAGTTGTGGGACAAAATGCCAGCCTAGTACTTCCAATTCAAGCTTGCCTGGTAATAATGAGTGCATGGACTTGGATGAAATTCATTGTTGCCTTGGCAGTGATGACATAAATAAGGCAAAGCACTATGATCATGCAAGCTGCAAAAGAACTGGTTCTGACCTTTCGTCCTCTCTCAATGTACCCTTATTGCATAATTGTCCTTAACCTGTTTTCTTAGGCCAATCTTCGGCATTTAATTTGAATGTTGTTTATGGTGGCACATTACAAGCCCTTTTTTCTTATTTTGGATCCCTATTGTCAGCTCTCCCATTTACAAGGAAAGGAGGGACATTTGTGAAAAATAATAAAAATAAAAACCCTGACTAAATTCTTGGGTTCAACTCTTGTGAATGTAAAGCATGACCTGCAATTGGTAATTTGGGACGTACATGCATTCAATGTATGCAATCATATATCTCAAAGTCATGAAGTTTTGTCAAAGTAGTGTAATATAGTGATGTTCACAGCAGTTAAGTAATGATTTTCCTTCATGATGTAATGGCAAAAGGAAAGAGTAAGGACTGAGAATAGGAACGTGGGCATTTTTGTTGAAATGACTTTCCTATTCTGAGCAGATTAAAGGGTGAGGTGCAGCATTCAAAACTTCAGCCATCCTAGCTGATGGAATGGTTTCTTGTATGTTTATATATTGCATATCCCAAAAGTACAGGGGCAGTGTGGGACTATGTTAACCTTGAGAACGTTTATAGCAGCAATAATCTGCCTCGATTTTGTTAATCATTATTGTAGCTTAATGGTCGTGTGTACAAATTGACGTAAAGAATGTGAATGATAAAACAATATATAAACAACTAAATCATTAATCAGGGTGACCCTCAACCAATTTAGACTAGAGCTAGGGACACATTGAAAAGTTGAAGTGCATTTTTTACAGCTTCTAAGTCAATATCCTTAAGTTTTCCAGTCTTGGATGAAACAATAACACAATTCTTCTCTTCTGCATTGGGAACAAAAAGTTTCCCCTTCTCTGCAGAGCCAAATAATGCAATGCTGCAAAAGAATCGCACTACAAATTATGAATTCAGTGATAAAAGAAATAGGAAAACATATATATAAAAGGAAAGTACTCATATAAGGTCAGTAAACTAGTAACTTGGCATATGCAATTACCAGGGTTTTTGACGTGCATTTGCAAGTTGGAGAGCTGCAGTGTTTGTGGTTATCACACCAACCGAGTCATTGATAAGAGCAGCAAGCTAAAGCAGAAAAATAGGGTGAAAGTAAAGGGACACCATTAGAATTTGAACATGCTTCATTGATTTATCATTTTGCAGGCAACAGTCCTTGACAAAAGTTAAGATTTGATACTATCAAAGGTACTTCCATGAATGTCAATCCTGTCACCTGCCCTGAAGGAGGAGGATTAAATTACAAAAGAAAAGTGGTTTCTTGGGGGGAGTAGGAGAAATCAAAGAAGTGTCAAGGTAGGCACAGAAAAAGCATTCACATGACAGATGGTTGTCCTACCCATTCTTTTCTCCAAACTAATGTTACTCCAACGTTTATGTGTGTGTAGTTTTCCATGTTCCTTTATTTCTGTGCAACAATTGTTTCTTAGGAAATTGGTGAAGTAAGTTATACTTATGCATACCTGTCCAGGGGTTGTTATGAATACAATGTTGGCATCTTCTCCAACTACTTCCTCCACATTTTCCCTTTCTTTCTCGTGTGGAATGACAAAAAGTGGCCTAAAGTCCCTGTTGGCATATAGAATAACAAATACAGTCCCACATCAATAATTTTCTGTCAGCTCCAGCCATTGTTACAAAAGTCCTGGCCAACTAGAAAGTAAACATGCTACTTCAGTTAGACTAATACATATAAATATATAATGACTATTTTATCAAAAACAAAAAAAGAGAGAATATATGGAGGACCTTTACGAAGGAAAATGTATGTTTCTGGAACAACCTTTAGAAGGAAATCCAATAAAATTTCATACCTTATACCACTGGCTATTGCAGCCCATGCTTGGATGGGTAGCAAGCTATCAGTATCCCCCTTAGACTGCATTGAGGCTTTTGAATCTGATTCTAACCCATGAATCACAATATATTTTCCTTTATCTACACCTGCATTCTTATATTTTGACTCTACAACCTGCTTTAGCTTCTTTGAGATTGATACTTTAAGTGGGGGCAGAGGTTCCCGCGGAAGATCCCGAATTGGTCTACCCAACCAATCAACCATCTGGTGATACCTGAATTAGACAACCTGTGTGAAAATTTCTAGATACATAATCTAAAAGAATCACATCATAATGTTCTTTTATCGATACATGTTGCTGCTATATTTTCAGAACACTCTTTCAAGTGCTGTCCATTTTTCAAAAGAAGTATCTAAATCATCTGTGTTGTACTGTATTATAAACTCACATGTTATATCCACCTTCAGATAGATTTGTACTATTTGGTTTAAATGTTTCAGATAGAAACAATCCAGCTCCTGCAGCATTTACGTTTGGATAAACATAGCTAACTCTGTCTCGGGCTGTTGACATGAACAAGAATATAGCATGGCCGATCCCTGCTAGTTTGGTTGATAAGATCATGTCATAGTACCTACCCTGGTAAGAACAAGGCAATGGATTACAAAATTAGATAAAGTACGCAACCTGTTAAGTTTGAACTTACAAATATGCAATGTTAAACCAAGACCTTATAGGATTCTGAAATCTGCAGTAGGCATTTAATCATCTATTTCTAATTGTCTAGTGTAGGCAAACCAATAGAATATTGATAAAATTTTGCAGCTACTTGTCAGAAAGAAGCTAGACAATAGACATTGAAAATATAATAAAGACAATATTTCTGAGTCAACATCAACCAGACAACCATCTAATTAAGTTTTTCAATATCTATCCAATTGATGAAAGTAAGAACTATTAGCCTATTAACATAACTTTGGATATAAATCGATTTACTTAAAAAGAAGAAGAAGAAAGATATACCAACCAACCTTAAGAAGTCCAACCATGTCATTATACTCAGCCGGTTCAGGAAAATGATCATCAGGGTCATAGGCATTAGCCCATCTCACATTCTTATTCAACTCATAAGCTTGCTTTCCTCTGGCAGACGCCACCACATCCACTTGGACACCCGGGTACCGTTCCTTAAGAAGCTGAATAACCGGAAAAAACAACAAATTTTCATATACACCACCAGAAACCACACAACAACACCTCCTAACATCTCCCCTCACTTTCAATGCCAATGATGCGATTTCCACACTGTACCCCATAGGGAACTTCAAGAACCCGTACGGGTTTTCCGGGTTCTCGGGTGGTCTATCGTCCTCTTCTTGCTTCCCATCTGCGAAAAGAGATCCATATTCCATGTCAGGGTCCTCTCCATCATCAAAGGGATCAAGCCAGGGGTTCTTCTTTTTGACATGGGTGTGAAGGTTTGCTCTTTTGGTGCAATGGGGATGATGGTCTAGTGGGTTCAAGAATGAGAGCTTGGTGAAGTGGGTTGAGGGGAATGAAGGTGTGTTTGTGAGAAATGGTGAGAGGGGTTTGGGAAGCAGAGAAGTTGTAGTAGCCATGAATTATGGCAACCAAGTTTTGAGTAAGCTTCTTTCTTTTGGTAGTATTGTTATTGGGAGTTAGCAGGACATATAAACGTTGCGAGTTGATTGTGTGGAAGGTAGTTGGATAAGTGGGGGTCCTACGGTTGGATAACTGGAGTCTTTCCTTGGGCTCCTCTCCATATTTCACTTAAAAGAAAGAATAAAAAAAAAATAGATGATGTGGCACTCTACCACCAATAGGAGTGCAAGTTGGATCTCCGCAGTCATAAATTCAACCAATCCAAGGGCATTTTAGTAAAATTTATAAATTATCCTTTTTCCTTTTCTTTTCTTTTTTTTTTTTTCTTACAAGAAAAGCTAAAATGGGCAATTATCATAAATTTGGAGAACATTAACTTTGACCTTGAGTGTAAAGTAACTACTCACGACTACTAGAGATACATGCCCAATGAGCATACGCAACTCTTAGTTATGAGAGACCATTTTCAAGGGCATTGTTGAAAATGTAATGTTTTGCCCACTAAAATTGTTATCAAATTTTACTCAATAAATCATGTGACAATCTTCATTTATTCAAATTTAGCGAATTAAATCTTATTTATATAAACTAAATAAAGGCGTTGATACATGTAGGAATGACGATTCATGTTAGCAAATCATGCTTGTGTTGTATTTACGTCGCATATCAATTAATCTAAACTCGATTCATTTAATTGTATCAAACGACCCAACACCACAACTCATTCATAATAATATTGTGTTTAGGCTGACTCACATTTGAACAAAAAACATAAAATTAAGTTTTCTTTATTTCCAAACCCAAACATATCACTTATGCGTTGCTTTAGACCAAACTACACTTTTAGTTTAGTCATTATCTACTTTAGTCCACATGGTTTTAAAAGTTTTGATATAATACTTATAGTTTTTAGTTAATTTGCAATCAAAACCAAGTTATTAAACTTTTTTAACTTTACTTCTTCTTTTTTTATGGTTTGGCAATTTGATGGCTCTAAATTAACATTAGCATGAGCATTTTGGTCATTTCACATGAAGGTTTGGAACCGCAACATCATCCAATGATCAAAAGATTAGGAATTTTAGAAATTTCATATTAATTACAAACTAAAGTAACCTACAAGTTTTGATCGAAACTTTTTGAACTACGATTATTATGAAGGAATCTAGGCATCCATCCTTAAACTAATTAACAATTTGAGGAGTAGCTCAAGTTCTTATAAGTCACTATACACTTTTTCAATGTGGGATAACACTCCACATTCTCACACGCCCCTGCACATGTGGCATCACTTAAGCCAAACACGTGAACAACTCATATTAGGTGACGTGAAACATGCATGGCCACTTGGCCTAAAACACGTGGGTGAATCTGCTCTGATACCATGAAAAAATCTAGGCATTCATCCCAAAATTAATTGACAATAAGAAGAGTAATTCAAGCCCTTATAAGCCACTATGCACTTTTCTAATGTGGAATAACACTCCGGTCTCCACATTCTCACAAATTAGAGTGGAAAATGAATCAAACCACATAGACCAAAAGTATAATTTGGCTGCACCCCGGGTGCCTGTGCGTGTGCGACAATCACAAATTGTGTGCTTATGGTATTGTTGTTTTAGTTACAACTGTTTGGTTGCTGGGAAAGTTGAAGAAGTTTAGAGCTCAAGGCCTACTTAAAATTAATGTTATTGTTAATCGTTTACTAGGCTGGGTACTGTTTCATGCTTTTGTAATGATGCATGTAATTGACAAGTTTGGGTCTTTCAATAACTTAGGAATAGCAAGCTAGAGCTTTAAAAACTTGGTTTTTACCTCAAAGTAGCTAATGAGGACTTTGGATGTAAATTACTCCATTGTACTGGGCTGCTGGAGCTTTTGGGGAAGTGTATTTTGTAATTTTGATATGGGAGGAATTCGACCTTGGAACCTTCTGGGTATAGAAAATATTTAGAATCAGTTCTGTTGATTTTTTATAGTTACTAACTGGTTTTTGTTTTTATCATTATTCTTTTTCACGTTTGGCTCAACTACTCATTCTTTTAACTCAAGCGCGCTGCAATGGTAGGTTATATATTTTTCAAAGAAAACACCTTTGAAAGCCTCCTTAATTTGTCTATCATTGACCAAGAGAAACATCACCTACTGTCGTTGATTTCAATTAGCAAAAGAAACATTAGTTGATTTCATTGACTCAGTTGCTCTTTGGTAGCTGAACAGCCTCGATCTTGAATGGTCTAATGCTAAATTAAATGGTAGGACATGTAAAACAAGCACAATTTGCAAGGTTAGGCCTGATGTCAGGCAGTTTGGAATACCATCTTAATTAGTTGCAAGAAACTTTTAAGGGAAAAGATTACAGGTACAATGAGTGCATACAGAGAGAGTTTGTCATACCCACATGGTCTATAAGGTTGGTTGAGTCTTTTTGTTTGCCTCTTGACCATGTATGAAACAAAAATGAAAGGATTGGTTCCCATAGATACAGAATTAGCTGCTGGTTTGGCTGAAACCAAAGAATTCTCATGGACAACAGGAGTTTCTCATATACCTCAAACTCAAGGCTTTGGCTGTTACTATCATATGCAGGTCAATGCATATAGCTGAATTTAAGCCAAGCACCAATTAATGTATGTAAGCTTCAAATTGCAGTCCAAGTTTGGAAGAAATTTAGCTGCTCAGTGAAGTGAATTCAAAAGTTTCTGTCCTCTTTTCCAATGTAGTATTTACAAAATACACCTAATTTTCAAAATATTCTGACAAGTGACAAGTGAAAGTCAATTCTCTTAATGGACTTTCACCCTTTTTTTTTGTCAGTAAGTATTATGTTGGAGAATTCTTCCTGAAATGGCTGCTGCAAGTGCTTTTGTGAAATTGGGATCTTTTGTCAAAGAAGAGGCCATCTGTTCCACCAAAAACTGCCGAACTTCCGGTGTTTCGGTCTTTGTTTTGGTGCTTTTGGTATCAGCACTGGGCTTGGATTTTGTCATGTCAAGAGTAATGGTAGGTCCAGTTGAACCAAGAGAGGTTGAGCAGGGGACTGATCCTAAGGTCATGCAGCGGTTTGAGTCTGATGTTGCTTCAAGTTGAGAAGGGTGGGGATGGTTGTGTTCACCTTCATAAGTTGCCACCAGAATAGATTGGTCTTCAACACTTCTCTGGACCTGAAGATCAAATTATGGCAAACACACCTTTAATTAATATGCTTCTTAATAAGAAACTCAAAAGATTTGAATGATACATAGCAAAACTGTCCCAATTACTTATTTTGCTAAGTTGAGACCTGAACTGCACTTCACTAGATAATTTTCTGATTACATAATAAGTTTGGAGCAGGAAGGGAAGGTTTTGATTTGGGCTCACCTTCTTTTTGACAGGGCAGCTTGGAGCAAAAGAGCATTTGAAGTATGCTCTAGGACAAGGATTATCCCTGGTAACTTTCTGGCCATATTTTCTCCATTGATATCCATCCTTCACAACCTATACAAATACACATAGAATTGCTCAGTACACACCTCAACCGAACTAAAAGAATTAAGAAAAAAGGCCTACAGTCTAGTACACTCTAGCAATATTGTATGATATATGGACTAATTACCAGGCTTGTTGTGTCCGATGCTTCGGTCCTGACATAAGCCCTTGAAATTTTTGCCTTGATGGTCTGATCTTCCCTTGGTTTCTTGCATGATTCTCCATCACTGGAGCTGCTCTCAGAGTTCCCATTAACTCCTCCAATGATATTGCTGTTGTTGTTGATGTTGTTACTGCTTTCAGACTTTCTTTTCTTGGATATTGGGCTAAGATCCTTCTCTGGTTTCTTGTTCATGTGTTCCATCAATTGGCTTCTTAAAGCATTATAGTTCTCACCCATCACAGTCAACATTTGGGTTAGCTTCTTGTTTTCTGCACTCACCCGGTGCAATTCCTCTAACAAAGCACCACTCTGAGAATGAAAAAGCAGATAAAGATCTTTAGACATACGCACCCATATAGTTATATTTCATGGTTTGGACCATACAAGACTGGACTGAAATATACTAAATTAATTTCTATGTTCATTATTTAGTCTACCTGAAAAGCTGCAAGTAGTTAATACTTTAAAGAAGTTTGTATTGCTTGTTGCTATTGAAATTGAAGCTTTTGATGGAGAACTGCCTACTTTCAAAACACCCATTTTAATATATAACTGCATTCATCATTATAATACATGCTTGCTAAAAGTTCGATCTAAACATTTTTGCTTGAATATGCTGCTAGACACATCATTTTTGGCTTGGATTTGGGAGTTTATTAGGCCATAGATTCAAATCTTGCTAAAGAAAGAGACCCAATTAAAAAAAAAAAAAAAAACACATGGAAATTATCTCCAGCTAGCCTTCATTCACTGACAACCACAAACCAGAAGATAGAGAAGGTAAGGTGGGAAATAGAAAACTAACCTGATCTTTTGCTGAAAGCTGCCTCCCAAAGTCTATCAACATCTTGCTATGCACCTCTTTTTTCTGAAACCAAACAAACCAACCAACTTCTAAGTAATTCAGCAATTTCAAGCAAAGTGATAACCATAGCTAGTAGAGAAAGAGCTTCTGGGCATGCCAGAGACTCGATCTGTATATTAAGTTTCCACCTACCGGAGTATCGTCGAAAAGCCGGAGAGGCTTGGCATTAAGATCCAAAGAAGTCACATATGCAGCTGATGAGTAGTTATCCATATCCTTTGAAATATTGCAGCAAACTATAGCAGCTAGCTAGCTCTTCCTATACTCCTCAACCAAATCTTTATGCCTCAATTTGACAAAGAAAACAAAAAGATCACAGGGTCGGATTCCTTTACCAAAATCTAGAGCACCAAGTTGTGTGAAATTGGCTGAAAGAACCAAATGAAGGCAAATATATAGAAACCAAAAGCTCAAGCTGTCTAAGGAAACAGGGTCGAAAGAGAGAGAAAGAGATAAAGATTATATATACGAGTGTCAGTGAAGAGCTGGCAATGAGCTTTTAGTTTGTATCTAATGGTAATATATAGTAATCTAGATCTTTGTGTTACGTATAAAAGTACAAGAGAGTGGCTTGGTGTGCGTTTATAGAGAGAATATTATAAAGACTGCAAAGGTGTGCGACATGTCGGTACGTCATGGGAGTTGAATTTCTTGTACAAAATTTTGAAGTCAAGCACGCCATATAAAATTAAGAAAAAAAAAATATCATTGAATTGTGTTTTGCTACTTGTGTATGGTAAAGCACTAATGGTAAAGCATTAATTAATTGGTATTTTTAGGAATAGATATGGGGGAAGAGAAGTTCTATGTTGACCCGATGCTGTCTTTGTCAAAATATTGGGTCTTTTGCCTGGTGGTGTGTGGTGGGGTATGTGTGTGTATTAACTATTATGTATGGGCCTTTACTTTTCTGTCACGTTTTGAACTTTGAAACATTTTACACGTTCCATGTATTTTCATCCATATACACAAAACAAAAAAGTATGTTTTGTGTATTGATAGACAAGTCCAAAGCTGTCAACGCGCTTCTAAATTCCAGATGAATGTCCGACCAAGAAAAGATATCCAGATGAAGGATATTATGGGTATAAACCTTTTATTTTTGGCCCAATTTAAAGGTATAAACTATACTTATTACAAAACCATTCAACACTTCCTAACAAGTTTTAAAAGTACGCAAAAACATGCCAGGATATTTATAGAACTTTAAGGGAAAAATTGTGTAAGACCTTGAACGCTTTTGTTTTTTTGTTTTTATGCAATTACAGTTGCAATGCAGTTGTACGATTATAAAGTGCAGTTATAATGGTGTTTTTAGATTCTTACGAGTTATTTAGGTGTGTAAGTGTGTTTTAATATGATTTATGAGATTATGGTGGGCTTATGATTCAGGATTTATAGTTTTAAGGGTTTTTTTTTTTTTTTTTTGGTCCGAATTAGGGCCTAAGATCGAGAATAAAACAGCTCAAGTGGAGGTTTCCATTACAAGTTGACCTAGTATTTAATGAGTTGAGTGGTCTGCATTTTTTTTTTTTTACTGAAATTTTTGAACAGTTTTATTGAATAATGAATAAACCAACACAAAAGTATAATTATTAGAAATCACATTCAACCTAATTTTGTGAGTTACTCTTCAACAATTTCCAGCATTGACACTGTGCAAATTAAACAAAATCAGCCACACCGAGCGCTCAACCCCTTAAAACACACTCCTAATTTATAAGGTAGGTCAGCTTATCATCCTACAAAAAAAAAAAACTAGGGATTTTTTTAACATCAGACACATTAGGTGAATTATTTTATAAAGTAAAGCTCCAAAAACGCACTAGGCGGATTTGGACCTTTTTAACATCAAACACATTAGGTGAAGTGGACTAATCTATCACTTTAGGATATATCTATATATATATATATGTGTAATTATAATGCAAAAAATTAAGTGCAATGGGGTGTAGCTAGCTACAGTTAATGTAGTTGCATGTAATTTTAGGCAAGCGTTCAAACGCTCGATGCTGATCGTAAATTTGTCCTACATGTTGCAAAATATATATATTACAAGTTCATGAATGAAAAACAAAGTTATCAGGGGCCTTTCCAATGAAAGACCAAAATTTATCAGTATTTAGGTAATATCCGTATCCTCACTCCACTCATCCAATACCACTTGCATGTCACAAATTTGGTAATCACAATATTACTTCATCTTACTCACCTTATTATATCTGAATGCAACTTAACCTTTTAGTCATCATAGTGAAAGATCTTTTCAATTAGCTAGAATCTATTACTTGAACGAAACACGAAGTTGTGCAATCATTTCTTTTTTAATTATATAATGTTTAATGGAAGTACTCATAGAATTAATTTAATGATATGTTAGAATATGCTAGAGAAGCAATATTTCTTTATATATATATATATATATACTTTTGGGCTACTTTAAGGGAGGTAACATTGATGACAGAGAAATAGGGAGGTAACACTGCCAGCACTTAAAAGTTCTTGTAGACTTTGTAGTAGAGCATAAACCTTTATTATTTAATAGAAAGCTTTATTAGCTCTTTCATCTTTGCACTCGGGCTTGCACTCTCGCACGTTTATGTGGGAGTGGGAATAAAATTGTTGTTCATTTAATAGTTATTTCGTACTTGTGCCGGTTCAGATAATTAAGATCGATTTTGACTCGAAATAGTTCACGCCGGCCTATTTGTAGCGATAAAACTTATCTTGTGATATTTTTTTTCTAATAATTAATATTAACATCTTTTTCTTGAAAAACTGAATTTCCAAAAGAAAAGTTACAATATTTAAAGAGTCGTGTCTAGTTTGAATTCATTTTGTGCTCTTCCTCGTGTTGTACTTGGTCCGCATCATGCTCGTGTTGTGTCGTGCTTGATGGGCTAAAACATTCAACCCGACCCATTTCATTAATTTATTTGTGTGTACCGTACTCGTACTTGTTAACTTATTTGACACCTCTAGTTTTTGAGCCTCCATAACTACTATTGCATAGGGTTTGAGCTTTAGGACTCAAAACTCTTGAAATTTGATGAGATTTTTGTTGACATGATACATTTGCTCATGTAGCAGCGTCAAGTGAACTAATGAAAGTTCAGAAAATTCTACAATGCAAACACATGTTATGCCGAAGTTTTGTGATCCTTAATTAGTTGTTGATGATGGGTTTAGCTTTCTACTAATAGGGTATGGATTCTCCCCCATTAATTGTGTTTACATGATATACAATATATGCACTGTAGATACTCTCTGAAAGTTCATTGCCATCTTAGTCATCGCATGCATCATTTTAAAAACAATTTTATAATAAGATTGCACTAATAATATTTTAAAAATTAAAAACCCCTCCCCAGTACTCCTCTAAATAAAAAGAAAAATAGAGAAAAAAAAAATTCATGTCAAAGTTTTCTGCTAGCTCAACTGAAGTTTGCAAAGAGAGGCGAGGACAAGGAGTGTGTAACTTGCAACTTTACGTGTAAACATAAAGCAGATGCAGATCTGATCCTACACTTAATCGAAAAGGCATAATAATCCAATTAGTGTTAATATTTTGGGGTTACAGTACTCATGGTCCTTTTCAAAAGGTAGTTGAATTGGCTATGATAATTCTAGAGACTGTTCTTAATCAAATAGCTAATAGTACTTGCACGATTAAGTAATGGAGTAATGACGATAATGCTAATAAAAAAAGGTGCATCATCAGCAGTAAACTATTAGTACATTAATTAATTGTTTACTTAATTATAAACATATAATATATGCAGACAAAAAACATGGACATTTAGAGCTGGTTTTTATTCCCTATTGACTCTTTATCAAGAACTATGGATATATAATTGAATATGCATGACAAATTGGAATTATGAATTATTAAGTAACATTAATAATTATTATGTTGGATTAGGGTATTTGTGCTTAGTGTTAATCCACCCAAAAATTGGAAGTTTTAAGGTGCATCTGAGGGTCAACCACTATGGACTTCTTTATTGTTTCCTTGTTTGTTTTGGGAAAAACCAAAGTTAGGTCTTGGATTTGATCTCTCCCTCCACAAAATATTTAGCTCTCCTATTGTATAATGTATATATCAGTCTTTTAATTCTTTTCACATGAGTGCATGTTTTGTAGACTTCGCATGCGTGCTCTCTCTCTCTCTCTCTCTCTCTCTCTCTCTCTCTCTCTCTCTCTCTCTCTCTCTCTCTCTCTCTAAATTTCAAGGTTTGAATTGAAATGTTATGGATACTCAATATAAGGATTATTGCGCATTGCAAATAACATCATATGCAGATTCCCTATTTGTTTTGGTCATTTTAAGAAAATAATAAATTAATTATTTTTAAGTAAATGATTTAAAGTTCATTTATTGTCTTTAATGATAAATAAACTCACTTAAAAAGTTTCAATAACAAAGAAATACAATTTTTGACAAATAAACTCGCGTTATAATGGGTCCTGTGACAATGATTGCCACTGTCAAATTGTGACAATTAGTATTAGTCATTTTTACGTTATAACGTTAGTGGATGTGACTCAATAAGCTTGAATTTTGTGTTTTATGTTAGTTTTATTAATTTTTTACATTTTTATGTAAAAAAATACATTAGGTAAATTTATAAGTATTATTTCTATGGTCATTGTTATACAGTGGCAATGGCGAACATTAGCAATTATTGAGCCCTCAATGAACAGTGTCGAGCGCTTGATGAGCATTGCTAAATCGGTTTATTAAAGTGAACCGGCCTATCATCGTGTTTTTGCAAGTGGACCGTTCGATTACGGACTTTTCTGTTTTGAACTTAAAAAAAAAAAAAAAAACCCTTATTTATTTAATAATACTTTAGATATACATTGTTATTGTCAATCAGTTATCACATATAATTGTCATTGAAAAAATTAAATAATTCAATTCTAGTTCAATTCTAGTTTAAGTAACCGTAATCCGATCACGTACTCTATACTATTGTTTTAAATTAAAGATAGAAAGAAGCCGTGACAGCCATGGCATGTAAAGGAGGGAATGAGGACAAGTCTCTCTGGCATATCAGCAAGTGGGTGAGTTTATATTTCTTTTATTTTTTCCTAATTTAGTGCTCTAATGAATTAATGAGGACAAAAGCATGAATTAAGTCTAGATACATTATAACATTTATAGTTCTATTGACTAATTCCAAATTTCCAATGTTCACACATTGTCTATTTTAAATATGCTCATTTTTTCTATGGAACCACTACCATATTACAAATCTATCGTCTGTATAATCTATTTATCATATATATTAAACAAATATCATGCATGGTTCCACTTATGGAAATGATAGCTAGTTGTCAGATGAAGTTTATTTCTTTTTTTTGTTTTTTACTTAGAAAAGTAGATTCGAATTCAGAATATCTTTCAATACAAAAAGAGAAACAAATATCTGTTTGGCGACTAATTGGTATCTTATCAAGTATCAAATTGTTGCATCAGGAATAATTTTATATCAAAGAGTGGTTAAAGTTAGGCTTTAACACTGTTATTACATTAATTTGGCGGTGGGGTGTGTCATGAAATTAAATATAGGCACAAAAAGTCAAGTACCTAATCCATTTTGAAGTACAGGTTGAAGAAGACTCAACCACAGACCTTGACCAAATTAATTATTAAAATTATAGACAATATAGTACAATATATATTTACATGGTTGGTATTGATCAGTCCATTGAATAGAACCTGTAAAAATTGTCCACGCTAGTTCTCAACTTCTCATTCATGAATGAAGTTTTTCACGTCCATATTCAATTAATTTCAAGATGGAGTACAGGAATCAGTCAGAGAAGAACTGGAATTTGGGTATTGAAATTCAAATGCTGTGGTCTCACTTCTAAAGTTCTAACCACATGTTTGGAACTATAATACTACCCCAACTCAACTTGCAAGATAATATTATTGGTAGGGAGGCTCAACAACCAAAAGTATATAGTGGCCTCAATTAGTACTGTAGATGACACAGACAAAGAAAGAGAATAAGTTTAGAGAAAAAAACAAGAGAGAGAGTTTCTTATTATTATTATTTTGATAGAGGCAAAAGTTTAGGAAATAAATAAAGAAAGAGACATTAGACCAAAAAAAGAAAATAAATTATAAAGAGACAAAGAAAGCATACAGGGGATTTGACCTTGACATTGACTATGGAGAATGTTGTAATCTTGCCACCCGGTTATGTCGGCCATTTGGCAAATTGGCATTGACCCTAAAAAAATGAAAAAAAAGATTTTCTTTTCTGAATTTTTTTTTTCTTTTTATATTAAAAGAAAACTAGAAACATATCATATTTTAACTCATTATCCATATTTCTAAGAAAAAGTATAAGAAGCTTGCAGAGGAGTGAAAATTCTTGTGTTTTAGAAGGAGGGCAAATAGTGTTGGCCAAACAAAAAAGGAGGGCAAATAGTACTTTCATATTGAGAAGAGAGAGAGAAAAAAAAAAAAAAAAGAGGGAGAGAGAAAGATGATGGGAGGTGGCCGGCCAGTGGAGTGAGGCCGCCAGCAATGAAAGAGGTCCGCGGTGGAGTGGAGAGGGAGAGGGTGGCTTGGTGGGTGGGGCTGGAGTTTTTATTTTTCTTTTTATTCTTTCTTTCTTCTTTTTTGTTTTTTCTTAAGGGTAAAACTGTAAAAGAAGAATTTTCGAGTATTAGGAGTAAGGAAATGACCAAATGAGGGTGTCTTTTAAAAACTTCTCTATTGAATTAAATCTAAGGCGGTGTCAGCCCCTTAAATTTCTTATTGATCCCAACTAATGTACAGTTGGGATACAATAAGGTGTTAATTTCGAGCACTATTGATATGAAATTTCATTTACTATTAAAGACTTATTTTTAATTCATTAACTTTTGTAGAGTTTGTGAATTTTTAATAATTTTCTGGACTCCACATTAAATTTAGCATAATTCTATACAAAATTTATTAAAGTTTGTTAGACATTTTTTTTGTAGAATTTGATAGATTTGTATAGACTCCTATTTTTTTTTTTAATTTAATAGATTGCTAATCAACCCAATATTAGGCTTTGTGCACTAAAGAAATCTCAGCTATATATGGTAACGAAGTATGTTTTGGGTCTACTTTAGGAAACTTTTTAACTAGCATACACTGCTCAGCGATGCTTTCATTTTCTTTTTTTAATCTCAACGGCTAATATAACTCACACAAATAACTCCTTTTAATTTTTCTTGTCACATAAATAATCGAGAAAGAAATATATCATATTAAATTTTAGAATTTTAACACATAAAGTTGATAATCCACTATATATATACATATGACACTACTTGTGTCATCCCTCCCTCCAAAATAACAATTTCGGTAATATCGGCGGATGAGCGAAATCGTTCACTTTTTAAATCACCTATTATAGATTATCTCTATAAAAAATCAACTCAATCGGAAATCGTTTGATTATATAACTGTTGTTGATTAAATAGAAAAAATCAACAGTTTGATCAAAAAATTACTCTTTAATTTTAAATCATCAATTTTTTTTTTACTTAATTGACAATAATTATATAACCAAACGATTTTTTAATGATTTGATTTTTTGCAGAGATAATCTATAATAGGTGATCTAAAAAATAAACGATTTCGATCATGCTCCGATATTACCAAAATTGTTATTTTGAAAAAAAGGAATGATCCAAATATTTTCCATATACATATATATATCACCTCGGGACTAGTACGTAGGGTTCAACTGCCACATAAATCTTCAACCATAAAACTCCAGCAGTCAAGAGGAGGGAAAAATATCAAAGCTTGTGTGTTAGCTCTTGTGATTTGATTGGAAGGGAATTTTTTAATTTTCAAAGAAAAATGTGGGGAAGAGGTAGATTTTTTGTGAGATGAAGTGTTAGGCTTCACGTGGGCATGATCAGTCACTAATGAGTTTAGAGATATACATTTTCTTCTTATTTATGTATATACATACACTATTTTTTGTTTTTTGCTCCAGAGTGAGCATCAGATTCTGATTAGTTTAGAGATACATTTTCTTATTATTTTTGTATATATATATATATCAGTAATGCTACATTTATCACATTTTTATACTACAATTTCATATCATTTTACATGTCATTTATATATTGAACACTAAAAATTAAAAATTAAAACCTAAAAAGAAAAAGGAAATACTCTTCCAGTAAAGTAATAACACATCAGATGAGATACAAATATGAAAAAAAAAATGTGGAACAATTAGCATTATTGTATATATATATACACTAAAGAATTTTCTCCTAGTTTTGTTTAGGAATTTTTAGATTTACCAAACAATAGAATGTCTACTAGATTTTACCTAAGGATTTTTGGTTTTCAATTTAGGCCCATTTCTTAATTTTTTATATCTATTTTATCCCTTATGGTAAATAATGGAAATCAATTAATTAAGAATCCATAAATTAAAGCATTTATTACTTTTACTTTTGAATTTAAAAATTTTGTTTTCCCTAATATTTTATGACGCATGCACCTACATTTAATTCCAAATACACAACTCATTAGCACATTGACACCAAATATATACCTATAATTTACCTACTATATAGATAGACATAAATGAACAAGTAAAACTCTAAAATTTAAGATAATAAAAAGGTAATAAAGTTAACACAAATACAAACCTATTCCTAAGGTATATAATCACAATCTTTTAAAATAGTTGTACAATGCAACAATACACCAGAAAACAAGCATAACTATATTAATTTCATTATGAAGCCTTTACTTGTGTAACATCCCCGTATACAAACTCACCCAATCTCCAACCTTAAACCATTATTGTTCTTTCCCAACCTTCCTATAATGTATACAAATCGATAAAAAATTCATAACAACATTTCATGAGATGTATAAGCCAAAGGTATCCACACCAAAAATAGGTATATAATTAAACTTAAAAGTACAAAATATCATCATCACCTCTAACTCAAGTAAAAAATGATAGAAGAATAAGAAACCTCTAGATCAAGTCAAATAAATAAGAATAAGATACATTTGGCTCAGATAAAGAAAAAGATGAAAGAAGGAGAAAATATATACATTTCGCTCAGGTTAAAATTAAAAAAGGTAAGAACAAAACATGGACGTAAAGAAGGAGAAAATTATATCTTTAAATTAGGACAAAAATAAAATAAAAGAAAAAGATGGAAGATGAATTGAAACAAGAAGACAAAATAAGAAGACAATTGAAGAAGGATAACAATTTTATTTATCTTGTTATCAAAGGTTCCAAGAAAAATATACAAACACATAGATGCATATATTTTTGAAAAATGATGACACACTGCCATTGTGTAAGAACATTCAAAATTCAAAATTACAACTTGAAATGGAAACATTTTAATTGTCATAATCATAATTGTTAATTGAAAATTGCTTAAAATATGTTATTTATTAATTCAACATTAAAAGTTACCATTTGAAAACATAAGGACAATATGAGGCTGTTGAGTAATATGGTGACTCCTCAAAACTTATAGAAGGAAAGTAATCCAATATGACATCAATCAAAATGAGTTTAAATTGAAAGTGAAAAACCCTTGAGTTTTACCAAAGTCATGTATATATACCTTTTGAGTTTATTTCTAATTATTTCTTTTGTTTAATGAGATTAAATTTTTGATGAGGTTATTAACAAATACAAATTACACTATTTATATAATTTTTTGATATTTGAATTTTTTTGGGAAGGTGGGTCGAACTTGGATGTAGGTAGACAATTCATCGCCCTTTCATTTGGGCTACGCAACGATTGCAATATTTGAAATCCTTTGAAAGCTAGTGAGGAGGATGAAGAAGCATTGATTTTGATATAACATGATTTACACTCTAAAGTTCATTAAAATCTATCATTTAATAAATTTCTTAAAAGTTAATAATTTTTTGAATACAACACAACATTTACAAACTCTTTGAGAGTCTTAATTGAATATCTACATGTTTTTATAGATTATTTATAAGTTTTCATTAAATATTACCAGACTTTTATAGACACTTTAAAAATCTTAATTGAATACTACCAATTAAATTTTTTCATTTTATCAAAATCATTTAATTCTAATCAAATACACTTATACACCTTCCTAAATTAAAACATTTTGATAAAATGGTTTAATGTGTGAAATCATTTCAGTGGTAGTCATTACCTGCACGGGCTGCACCAGACAAACAAAAGTTAGATGCAAATTAGTCTTCAGACGCCATGCATGAGATCATCATCAGCATCATTAATTTGGAGATGCATGGAGTTGCCACATCACAATCATGATGGTCCCAAACTCCCAATCAAGTTTGTCTTTTTTTTTTGGCCAAACAACCAAGTTTGTCAATTTCTCTGAAAAGACTTATAAATCCGGCCACATGTTCAAATTCCCATATATATATATATAATTTCTTCTTGTTCACTGTAGAAAATATGAATGATTGACGATATTTTATTCTCTTCTATGATTCTATCCAATTCAAATACAACAAGTCACGCACGTTGCTCACTAGTGATGTCTAGTCCGTACATTTTTCAATCTTTTAACAGTAAATATTAATTACACTTATTAAATTACTTCATCCACCACGTAACTATTTTTATTTAGAATTAAATATAAAAATAGTCTATAAATTTTACTGTTAATCTTAATTTAATTTACCAATTATTCAAGTTGTATCAAAGCAATACAAGCGTTAACTTTCATTGAAAAATTTAATAGAAATTGGTCATGTACACAGTAAGTTACCACATTTTTAGAAGCATTTTATTTCGTTCTTCACATTAATTTTCATGTGACTAATTTCATTAATTTTCTGATGGAAGTTAAAATTTATATTGTTTTAGTACAACTTGAAAAATTCTTAGATCAAATTGACACTTTTTATAATTAGTAGACTAAATTGAAAATTAGTGTAAAATTCATGAACTATTTTTGTATTTAACCTTTTTATTTATTTGTAAATTATAAACTTAAAGTCGGCTATTTTTGTGACGGGACCGCTTTAAACTTCTAAATTTTTAAAATCTCCAAATTCTAATCTTAAAGCTTCTATAAAAAAATAATGTAATTTTACCACTAAGCCCAAAACCTAGTCACCCAATTAAATGGAGTGTCCGTATATGACTCTATTTTTATCGTTTGCATTGAATTCTTAAAATCTCAAGGTCAGCCATATTAAGACTTATTTTATACTTCATTTATATCTAACAAATTATATATTAATTTTATTAATAAGTACAATACATATATCATATATGTCTACTAAATCAATATATTGATAATAGATTTGATGATTCTAATGTTATTGTTTAATAAAAAAATATGGTCGAAATCCTTAAAAAAGAAGATTCAATGAATCAATTCCAAAGCATTTAACTTACCAAAAACTTGATTGAATGGGCTCAACTATTATATTCAAGCCGAAATAGGAACAGTGCCAGTAGTGAGCTAAAAATGGTTTAATGTGCTGGAAGACAGAAAAAATAATAAAAGAAAACACCGACATAGAAATGCAATATAAAATTGACAAGGTCTTGTAGCAGGGGCTGACTAGAGACTATGACAAATTGAGAAATGAGAGATTGAGATTTGAGAGTGTGTTGTAGACTTGTAGTAAATAATGTGTGCGTGTGTTTCCGAAAAACAAAAATATCTGTACGTGCACTTTGAGTGTTTCACGACGTGGATCGCACGTTTTCAATTCAAGAAGAAGGAATGAATCACATGTACACGTTTCGTTTGGGTTTGACTTTAGACCCAGGCCATTTTCCCTGAATAATTTCTTTTTCTTTTCTTTTTCAAAAGTTCACATGATTGTTGGTAAAAATGCACGTGGATATATGAACAAATTAATTAATATTCTGATGACGATTTTTCACATTTTAATTTTGTAAATAACTCTTTTTTTATATTTGATAATTAAATAAATTAAGAAAATAAAAGTATTAAAATAAGAAATAAGAGTGTAAATGGTTAAGAATTTCAAAACACCCACCTATAATGGTTAAAAGCATTTACTTCTACACACGAAATTTCGATTGAGGATCCCCTCCGGCCTCCACAATTTTTTGTTTGATGATAAGATTCATTTCAGAGAAAATTATACGTTTAGTCCACTTATTATTTCATAAATCTCGTTTTGGTTTACTTATTATTTCATAAATCTCATTTTGGTCCACAAATTTTTTTAAATTCTATATTGGTCCACGAATTATGTGATGTGTTCTATTTTTGTCTATAGTGGACAATTTTTCCCTAAAAGTAAACTTATTGGTACAAAATTGAGGGGCAAAATTGTCCAATTTTGTTCGGTTTGGATGAAAATGGAATACTTCAGACAATTCGTAGACCAATATGGAACTTAAAAAATTTGTGGATCAAAACGGAATTTATGGAATAATAAGTAGACCAAACACATAATTTACTCTTCTTTTCATTGATTAGTTTACGAATTGCATCCCTCATTGATTTTAACTAGAGGTGTCAAACGGGCCGACCTGACTCGGCCCGGCTCATTTAAGTTGAGCTCATCATACTTTCGTACCGTGCTCGGGTCAACTTATATAGTTAAGACCTAGGCCCGGCATGGCCCGCAGGCCATTTGTGCTGTACCTTAAATAGGCCAGCTCATGGACTTTTTTTTCTTTTTATTTTTTAGAGTGAGAAAACTAATTTTATGATATATTTTTTATTTATAATTAAATATTAACTTTTTTTTTTTGCATGAAAATTAAATATTATTTTTTAAAAGTTCTCTAAAAATGAAAAAAAATAATGTTAAAAGAGTCGTGCCTAATTCGAGCCCATTTCATGCCCTTACCCGTGCTTGTGCTTGTGTCATGTTTGTGATGTGCCGTGCTTGTGCCGTGCCGTGCCTGATGGGCTAAAAACTTCAATCTGGCCCGACCCATTTACTCGTGTTATGCCGTGCCTATTTTAATCGTGCCGTGCCAATGCTGTGCTCGGCCAAGCTTGGCCCTTTTGACACCTCTAATTTTAACCATTGTGGAATTATTATTTGTACTGTTTCCCACAAGAATATTTCTTTGGCATATGAAACATATTTTGGACAATGTATTTTTCAAAAAGTAGACCATCAAAAAGTCCTTAATAGCATTTTCAGATGTTCAAAAACTTTTTATAGTTTTCTTTAACCTTAAGAATAAATTTCCTTACGTGGCAAAAAAAAAAAAAATAAATTTCCTTAAAATTACAGAGAAAATCAACCTTGTGTACGTGGAGTGTGAACGTTCAAACGCTCGTCCTTTATTTCTTGTGTAACAACACTGCAATTGTAGGCTTGCAATGTAGTTACAATTATATTTTATTGTGATCGTAGAATGTGAGTTATAATGATTTCTTTTTGTTATTAGAATTATTTGGGGGTGTAAGAAAAAGTTTTATGGAATTTATGAGTATTGATATACAATCTCAAATTTGCATTAAGGTTACATAAGTGTAATTAACTACATCGAAAAATGAGGTATAACTACAATGCAATTACACATAATTTTGTATGAGTATTGACGTCTAAAGAGAGCATTTTCGAACATTCCACGAATCATGTCTTTATAATTGAAAAATCTCTATATATTAGGGTTTGTCTTAATTTTAAAAATCTATTAGACTGTTATTAGTCAATAACCTTTTTTAAAAAAACCAAAAATACACCAACTAATTATTGGTCTATCCATATTCCACTTCGCAATATGGACAAAAAGCCCAAATTGAAACCCCTCTCTAACAAAAAAAAAAAACCAAAGGGCAATTGATTGAGGCATCTAGCTATTTTTTCTTTACATTATTTTATCCCAAGTTATTACCGAATTTAAAAGAAGTAAAGAGAGATATGCCTTAGTGGTCAAAAAAAAAAAAAACAAGGAGAGAGATGCGTTCAATGCTCTTAAATTAGACCATTGAAGTTTCTCAAAAAACAAAAAAACAAAAAAAAACTAGACATAGAAAAGGTCCAAAACAGTAAACCCAGCAAAGATATGTCGGTCAAATTAGTAAACCACCTCAAGATGGACCTCATTTTCAACCATGAACCCAGCACCTCACTCCTCACCCGTCTAAATACATCCCATTTCAAACCAATCCTTTTACTGTCGGGAGTGGGGACTTAGAAGACCTGCCTTAATGACTTGGCTCGTCTTCTATAGTTCTACAGTTCTACTCCCTTTTGTTTTACTGAAACTCATTTTTAAGGGCTTAAAAACTTACAAGATTATTCAAAAGGAAGTAATTTTGATTTATTATTAAATTTTGTAACAATAATAGCAATTTTCATTCGAGTGAGGCCCATGAGTTAACAAATCTTAGATTGTTAATCGGTCAGTGTAGGTACCAATCGCTCAACAACTGTAACTCCAACGATTCCTGTAAATAGAGTTGTGGATTAAATTTTTTTTCTTTATTCTGTAATTGAATTTTTATATTTGTAGGATTGATTATATTTGTTTATAGTGTTTTTAAATTTTAAGTATGATTTAAGAGATTTATTGAGGATATATAATGTAGCTAAAATGTTGTACTGCAATTGTAGTAGGGATCTGTGTGAACTGGCGATTAATCAGCATAAAGTACCAATCGATCGGTGTTACAAAAAGCAGGTTCAACTGCGAATGGTTCCATCCAATCCCTACTTACTTGGGCCTTTCTCTTCTATTGTAATTCCCCCTATTCTCAAAGAAGTTTCAGTTTGACCAAAAAGAAAACTGGAAATGGGAACCACAAACCCAAAAGTTAAATTGCCAAATACCAAATTGATCGAGAAGCATAAAAACACTGTAGGATGGAGCATATATTCATGACCAGATTAGTATCACTTGGCATGTATATGTAATGGTCAATATATCCATTGAACCTGTAAAAATGAAGTCTACCGTATTCCCATTCATGAACATTTGAACAGGGCTTTTCATGACTGCGTTGAATTTTTAATTAGTCATATATACGATCCAAATTTATGAAATAGTACTAATCCAAATGATCATTGACTTGGTCTTCCTTCTTTGCACGTGTATGAGACTGAGAATTCAGAACTATATTCTTGCTTGACTCAACTGCATGTGCATTTTGGGAATTGCTTTATTAGCTCGACTCCATGATTTCCCAAATTTTCTCTGAAAATGACTAATCTTTTGTTTTGTTATGGTGGTGGGTAATATTCTAATCATTTTAATTGCTTCCAAAAAATCAAATTTGACTTCACAATGACTAGAGCAATGAGATTAATGGGGGTCAACATGTGAACAACTGTAAAATGATTGATGCGCGCGCGTGTTTCTCTCTCTCTATAACCTACAGAAATCAAGTTAATAAGGAAATAAATAGTTTGAAAATTGAGAAAATTCTTTTGACTTTTTCCACTCTTATATTCACTAGATCCCATCTTCTATCTCTATCTATTTGTTTTCGGCTATGATATAACAGAATAATTTAAGATGAGTTTAATTTGATCAAATCTAAATGGCCCAATTTATTTTCAGTAATAGTTGTATTTTACGTATTTGAAACTAAATGGCTCAACTCAACTATTTGGACTTGGGTTAGGAAAAATTTGCTCTAGTTGTACTGAATTCGGCCTCCCTGCCTTGTTTTTTTCTTTTTTGGTTTTTTTTGTTGAAGGTGTAGTATTGGGCTGGGCTGGCCTTCTGGTTATAGCCAATAGGAATGCTTTCTTTGTTAGGCCTGTTTATTGTTGTTAGTTGTATTGGGTTGCCCTGTTTCCTTGTTGTTGGGCCTCCTAGTCTTTTACTTGTTTTCTTAGCAAATAAAATGGGATTACAATGCACCCTCCTCCCCCCAACCGAAAAAAAAAAAAGAGGAAAAGTTTATGAAACAGTTCATGGGTGTGGCACGTAATTACTTTTAAGGGGTAAATTCGCCAATCGACATCAATAGTAGGTGAAGCCCAACTACCCAAGTGTCACACAAGTGGTCTGTTTTGCACGAAATATGTAAATGAGTAGACGAAATGTACCATGTGGACACAAAATGAAAATTTATATCTTCTAATGATTCAAAATAACATTCATACCGGGAATGACATAAAGCCCAAAAAGTTAGCCGGGTTAAGAATAATATACAAAATAATTACGTTCAAATAAACCCAATATTTGAAAAAAAACAAAAACAAAAACAATATGATCAATTAAATATAGAAAAAACAAAGAAGGCAATATGATCAATTAAATGTAACAATATTGCCATGAAACTCCTCCAAGTTGCCATTGATTGATATCACTATTAATTTTGTTCCATATTCAATATATTCATGTTTCACCTAATTAATCACTTCTCTACAGGCCGTCTTTATCAAAATTAGGCATGCATCATTGATCTCTCCTTCTATGTACGTTCATTGAGTATTGTAAGTGTGTGTGTTGGTGCCATAAATTGGAGTAATGAGAGAAAAAATGATAAAAAGCACAATCACACAAGAACACGCAATATATAGTGGTTCACCACGATCATTGTGATCGGGCTCGGGCTACATCCACTTTGGTGGTTTGGAAGTTTTCACTATGAATAATAAGTTATTACAATGTAAATGAGAGAGTATGAAATGAGAGCTAAAAGAAAATCGACGTGGTAGGACCAAATTAAGTAGCATAAAGGTTGGACTTGAGCAATTTGAGGATAATGTTGATCATCATGAGGCAGATGTACTTATAATCAACCAATTAGCCAATTGACCCCTCTGTAGTCTAACTCGTATGAATCCATTGTAATTATAAAATTTCACACTGGGGTGTAGCCCAATTAAAAGAACCAATAAATTATTCCCTTTCCACACCAATATGTCACGTTCAAAAAATTCATATACATTTTTTGAATGGATAGAAGAGACCTCAAAATGATCAATTCGAGATTAAACAAATCTATCCAAATTTGTACTATATTTATTAACTTCATTGTCAATATATCATAATGGCTAGTATGAGGAACACAATATAAAGGATAAGTGAGGGACAACACATCCAAGGGTTGGATTTGAACCCTCACTTGTGGATATGTTGTCCCTCAAAGTAGCTGGATTGGTCCACATATTCTAAAAAAAAGCTATAAGGGTCGGTTGACGCCATTAACATGTCTTCGCTATTGCCTCCCCTAACCTCATCCTCACCAGTTGGAATTTGGACTAAGAGGGGGCGCCTCTCCCAAAATTTTCAACATCATTTACAAAAAAAAAAAACAAACTATAGGGGTCGGTTGACACCATTGCCCCCAAGGCCTCACCATGTCTTCGCCACTACCTCTCCTAACCTCATCCTCACAAGTTGGAATTTGGACTAAGAGGGGGCGCCTCTCTCAAAACCTGTGCTCTTGGGGTCAGTGATGTCATTGGTATTGCAAGAGGGGGTGGTCGCCGGAGAAATTGTCGGCTGGCCTTAAGGTGGTGGTGGAGGGGTTGCATGAGAGTATATTGGGGGTACAATTGTTATATGGTAAAAAGTTTGGGAGCCAAAACTTTTGCTATTTGAGGGTAAAATGGTCACGTCACACTTTTCTAATGAGCCTTCACTGACCTATTTTTGTTTTCTAATAAGACAAGCACACATCTATGACTATATTATTTTATAGTTTATTTCATTGTTGTATAATAACTTTATTGTTTTGAATGGATAATTGTTTTTCTTAAGATAATTTACAACAATAAAAATCATTTTTATATAAT
>QANW01008217.1:2743-40009 GCA_003254865.1 Dryas drummondii | reverse complement strand
AAAGTTCGTCTACTAAAAGGTTTGGCTAGTCACTTTTAGCAATTACTCCCCTTACTGTGCATAAACTAAGAGCTTCTTGGGCCTTCCTTAGCCAGTTAACTTGCATGTTCCCTAGTTCTAAGCTAAGGCAGCTGTTACCCATGCAAGAGTCGTTACGATCTGTGAGAGTGACAAACACATAGCGCATGGCTCCAAATTAATGTACTGTATGTCATCTATGATCCCTTTTCTCATGAATATTATCTTAGGATACCCACTTGTTGCCTACTGAAACTATCATCCTTTCGAGCTTGTTTAGTTTCACAACATAAATCTAGATGCATGCAACCTAAGGTGATCAGTCAAAGATGCAAAACAAATAGAGTCAATTTAAATAGAGATCAAGGATTTACTACATGCATGAAATTAAATCACAAGTGTCACCATTGCATAACTCACAATTAAAGTTTCATCATCCAACTTAGCAAAGCAATAAAAAAACTCAAAACATAATAATAAAGAAAATAAAATATCTAACTTTCATTATAATAATTAAATCCACAATGAAAGCAAGAACAAACTAATTAACTAAAGAAAAAGAAGAGAATCAAAAGAAAAACAAAGAACATCACAAGAGGGTGGCAGCGGCACAAGAGAGAAGAAGAGGAGAGACATAGCAGCAAGGAGGCTCACGGCAAAGGTGAGCTAGGGCTGCGGCACATGGTCTCTCATTCTCCCTCAAGTGGCGCCACCCTCTCACTCTCTCCCTCTGAAATTCGGCCTCCCTCTCTCTCTCTAAATTCTGAAAATATAAAAATATGGGAACCCTAAACAATGAGAGAATAGGATATATTTATAGAGGTGAGGTGAAGATTCCTTGGGAGGCAAGGAGAAGACAGTGCGGCTAGGNTATATTTATAGAGGTGAGGTGAAGATTCCTTGGGAGGCAAGGAGAAGACAAGGTGCGGCTAGGGTTTCATTAAAAAGAATATGGGCTTAAGTGAATTTCTTGCTCCTTAAGACTTCCATTTTTTGGCCAAAAGTGGGCCTTGGGCTGATTTGGTCTATTTTTTGGCGTAACTTATTTTCAGCTCGCAGAACTGCTGCGCTACCTTCACTAAAATGGCCATATCTTGAGCTAGAAAACTCGGAATTGAAATCCGTAAAATTCCCTGCGAAGCTAACATCCGTATCTTTCCAACCATATATGTCATGCTACCTGGTTCTCTCTGGAGAATTACAGAATTTCTGTCGAAATTGGTGCTCTATTTTCCAGGGTTTTGACTTCTTTTTCAGCTAGGATTCCTTGGGCTTTCTCTTTGTAGGCGTGATGGGCTTAAGGAATGCATGGCTTGCGCATGGTTGTATGGGATGGGCTGCTGTAAGTGACGTGATGGGCTTCCTCCCTTCTAGCTTGCGCATGGCTACATGACTTGGGCTGAATGGGTTGCACATAGGCCCTAGGGTTTCAGTGCATGGGCTGCCACCTTCCATGGCGTGATGGACTTGGGCTGCTAGGTTTAGGCGCATGGGCTTGCATGGGATGCGCATGAATACATGGGCTGCCACCTTCCCATTGACTTCCACATAAGCCCATGGCCCATTTGACTTGATGACATGTCATAGTTGACCCTTGACCATTGACTTTGACCTTTGACCAAAAGTCAACCTTGACCAAAAAGATTCCCCAAAAGATTCTGTCTGAGATTCTCCAAAGATTCCTTCCAGATTCCAGATCCCTCTAGCAGATTCCCTCGAGATTCTTTTTCCCATTTCTTCCATTTTTAGCTCAAAATAGCCTCATTTAGCTTCTTTCTCCATCATTGCTTCATTTAATCTAAAAACACAAAAACAAGACAACAGACACAAAAAGTATCGAGTTCTAACACTCTAGGTTAGGGAGTTAGTATCATAAAATAACGTAAAATGAACACTCATCAGGCTGGCGCATAGGGCTTCACTTATTCCTCATGGGCTGCACGTATGTAGATGGCTGCTAGGGTTTGCAAATGGGCTTATTAGGCTGCATGGCTTGCGCTTGGGCTGCTACCTCACCATCTTGTCCCTTTGACTTCTCCTAGGCCCATGACCCATTTGACTTCATAACATGGCATAGTTGACTCTTGACCAATGACTTCGACTTCCAATTTCACCCTTCTCTCCCTCTTGGATTTGAATTTATTTCTTCACCCCATTTGATTCCATGGATGTCCAATACCTTCTAGAAGCTTCTGGAACCTTGACTTGATTGAGTTGACTTTGACCAACCTTTCCTAGTCCCACTAGGAATCCTTGTAGATGTAGGATTCCTTGTCCATTTCAACTTTTCATAATGAACATTTTGTCCCTAGTGATTCGTAGAATCATTAGGACTCTTTTCCCTAGTAGGGTTAGGTTTCCTAGTTCAACCAAGAATTCCTGTTCCAATTAGGATTTCTCATTTCTGGTTTGACAATGATGGTTCTAAGCTTCATCTTGCGACTAGGAATCCTCATTTGACTAGGATTTCTGCTCTTTTCCTAGTTTGACCAGGAAATGTCTCAAAACGGCTATATTTGCTCATTTTTCCTATTTATGGTTCATTTGACTCAAAAACACAAAAACAAGACAACAGACACAAAAATATCGAGTTGTAACACTCTAGGTTAGGGAATTAGTGTCATAAATTGATACAAAATACATACTCATCAAAGTTGCACCAAATTGTTCCCGGTTGGTAAGAAAGACATGCGAAAACACTTTCTCATGTTACCAGTAGGGTTCTAGATCTATTGAACCACATTTGATGTTAAGAACGCATGAAAACTTCATTTCGATGCATACTTGGTCTAAGTTCGTCCAAATTGCACTAAGTTCGTCCAAACACTTTCTCATGTTATGATTCGCGTTCTAGACCCATTGACCACATTTGGTTTTAAGAACGCATGAAAACGTCTTTTCATTGCATACTTGGTCTAATTTCGTCCAAATTGCAACAAATTGTTCCCGGTTGGCAAGAAAGACACGGGGAAACATATTCTCATGTTAGGATTAGCGTTCTAGACCTACTGAACCACATTTGATTTTAAGAACACACTAAAACTTCAGTTCGGTGCAATCTTGGTTTAATTTCGTCTAAATTGCATCAAATTATTCTCGGTTCGCAAGAAAATCATGGGGATGCACTTTCTCATGTTAGGATTATCGTTTTAATAACACACATTTGATGTTAAAAATGCACATTTGATGTTAACAACGCACAAAAACGTCAATTTGGTGCATACTTTGTCCAATTTCGTCCAAATTACACGAAAAGGTTCCCAGTTGGCAAGAAAGACAGGTGGAAACACTTTCTCATGTGAGGATTAGCGTTCAAGACCTATTGAGTCACATTTGATGTTGAGAACTCACGAAAAGTTCATTTCGGTGCATACTTGGTCTAATTTCGTCCAAATTACACCAAAAGGTGACCGATTGGAAAGAAAGACATGCGGAAATACTTTCTCATGTTAGAATTTGCGTTTTAGACCTATTGAACCACATTTGACTTTAAGAACTCAGTAAAACTTCATTTCGGTGCATTCTTGGTCTAATTTCGTTTAAATTGCACCAAATTATTCCCAGTTGGCAAGAAAATCATAGGGATGCACTTTCTCATGTTAGGATTACTGTTCAAGACTTAGTGAACCATATTTGATACTAAAAATGCACGAAAATATCATTTCGGTGCATACTTGGTCTAAGTTCGTCCAAATTGGACCAAAACGTGATCGGTTGGAAAGAAAGACAGGGGGAAGCACTTTCTCATTTTAAGATTAGCGATATAGACCTAATGAACCACATTTAATTTTAACAACTCACTAAAACTTCATTTCGGTGCATTCTTGGTCTAATTTTGTCTAACTTGCACCAAAACGTTCCCGGATGGCAAGAACGACATGGGGAAACATATTCTCATGTTAGGATGCGTTCTAGACCTATTGAACCACATTTGGACTTAAGAACGCTAGAAAACTTCATTTTGTTGCATACTTGGTCTAATTTCGTCGGAATTGCCCTAGATTGTTCCCGGTTGGGAAGGAAACCATGGGGAAGTACTTTCTATTATTAGGCTTAGCGTTCCATACCTATTCAACCACATTTGGTGCTAAAAACGCACAAAAATATCATTTCGGTGCATACTTGGTCTAAGTTTGTCCAAATTGCACCAAAACGTGACCGGTTGGCAAGAACTTCATGCGGAAACACTTTCTTATGTTAGGATTTGCGTTCTAGACCTATTGAACCACATTTGGTGTTAAGAACGCACAAAAACATCATTTCGGTTCATACTTGGTCTAAGTTCGTCCAAATTGCACCAAAATGTGACCGGTTGGCAAGAAAGACATACGGAAACACTTTCTCATGTTAGGATTAGCGTTCTAGACCTATTGAACCACATTTGGTTTTAAGAACGCACGAAAATGTCATTTCATTGTATACTCGATCTAATTTCCTCCAAGTTCCACCAAATTGTTCCTGGTTGGTAAGAAAGACATGCAGAAACACTTTCTCATATTTGGATTAGGGTTCTAGACCTATTGAACCTTATTTGATGTTAAGAACGCGCGAAAACTTCATTTTGGTGTATACTTAGTCTAAGTTCGTCCAAATTGCACCAAAACGTGACCGGTTGGCAAGAGAGACATGCGGAAACACTTTCTCATCTTAGGATTCACGTTCTAGACCAATTGAACCACATTTGGTTTTAAGAACGCACGAAAACATCTTTTGATTGCATACTTGGTCTAATTTCGTCCAAATTGCACCAAATTGTTCCCGGTTGGCAAGAAAAACATGGGGAATACTTTCTTTTATTAGAATTAGCGTTCTAGACGTATTGAACCATGATGAGTGTGCATTTTGCATCACTTTATGATACTAATTCCTTAACCTAGAGTGTTAGAACTCGATATTTTGTGTTTCTTGTCTTGTTTTTGTATTTTCAGGTCAAATGAAGCAGAAATGAGAAAAAGAAGCAAATGGAGCCATTTTAGGACATTTCCTAGTCAAACTAGGAAAACGAGTGAAATCCTGGTCAAACCAGGAAAAGTGCAGAAATCCTAGTCAAATGAGGATTCCTAGTCACACTAGGAAACATCAAGTTCAGAACCAACATTGCAGAGCCAGAACTGTGAAATCCTGATTCGAACAGGAAATCCTGGTTGAACTTGGAAACCTGACCCAACTAGGGAAAGGAGTCCTAATGACACTAGCAGACCCCAGGGGCAATATGGTCATGACGAGAAGTCGAAATGGATAAGGAATCTCTCATTTTCAAGGAATCCTAGTTGCACCAGGAAATGTTGGTCAAAGTCAACTCTACAAAGTCAAGGTTCCAAAAGCTTCTAGAAGGTGGTGGACATCCATGGAAATGAATACAGGGAAGAAATGAATTTGAATTCAAATGGAAATGAGGGGCAAAATGGGAAGTCAAAAGTGGAGGGCCCATGGGCCTTCGGGATGCCGAACCAAGATGGGCCTTGCATGCACATGCATGGGCCCAAACCCTAGCAGCCCAAAGGCCATGCGCAAGGAGGAAGATGGCAGCCCATGCATGCGCATGCATGCCATGCAAACCCTAGCAGCCAAAGAGCCCATGCGCAAGCCCAAGATGCAAGCCCAAGGTGGAAGCCCATGGAGTGAAACCCTAGCCCAACTTGTGCAAGCCACTTCAGCCCAACACATGCGAGCCCAAAGCACATCAAGGTCCAAGACCAGCAGCCCATGCGCAAGGGAGGGGGGCGTAGCTGACTTGCATGCGCCAAGAGGACAACCTGATGCCGCAAGCCCATTGCACCTAACCCTAGCTGATGCCGCAAGCAACAAGGAGAAGGAACCCTAGCAGCCGCATGATTTCTTTTCCTTGCCTCTCAAGGATTTGTCTTCTATATATATCCCCTTAATTCAGAACCCTAGGGATCATTTTTTCTCACCTCCTACACTCCAGCCGAAATTCCTTAGGTCTTTAGTTTTATTTTTCTGTTCTAGATTATTATTTTAGTTTTATTCTTGTGAGAGAGAGCCAAATTCAGAGGGTTCTAGAGAGAGAAGGTGGCGTGACAAGTGAGAGAGAGAAGGACCAGCCTGCTGCCGCAAGCCCTACCTCACCTTGCCGTGAGTTCCTCTTGCTTGCTAGGTGCCTCCTTCTTCCTCTCTCCTTGCCGCGGCCACCCTAGTGTTTGCATCTCTGATTTTGTTTCTTTTTCCTTCTTGTTTTCTATTTTATTGTGGATTGTGCTTCTGAATATTTTTAATTGAGTTTCTGAATTTATTTAGTTGCCTTTTGATTTCAATTAATTTATGTTGCTGATTTTAATTCGTGCATGCATTTAATTTTGTTTACTTTGCGTTTCTAATTTTCTTTTGCAAGCATGAATTGGGACTTTGTTTATTTTATTGTTGCTATTTTTATTTATTTAATTTAAGTATGTAGGTTAGTTATTCTATCTTGCATGTTAGTCGTAGGTTGATTAATGAATTTGCATGTTCTAACAAATCGTTTATTCGTCTCTTGGTCTGTTAGTTTGATGTTTGCATGTATTAAATTTCCACTATCAATTAGAACCCCCGTCACTAGTTGTTTGCATCCTTTTACTGGCCACCTTAGGGTAATTGCATCTAGTTTATCTGTTAGGTTGAGCTGTGAAATAGTCAAAGACACTAAACCACAAGTAACAAGGGAATAAGGGATTATTCTTGGTAGTGGGGTTGGGCGACCTCTATAAGGAAATAGTCAAAGCTTATATGTTGTGCATGTTTGACGTTCTCATAAAACTTAATGACTCCTGCATGGGTAACAGCTGCCTTAGCTTGAACTAGAGAACATGTAGGTTAACTGGCTAAGGAAGGCCCAAGAAGCTCTTAGTTTATGCATTAGGAGAACAATGGCGAGAAAGTAACTAGTCAAACCTTTTTAGCTGTTAAACTTTAATATGTTGTGTTCAAATTAACTGTCATTAGCCTTGGATGGTTATTGCATGCTTATCTGATTTGAAACCGAAAACTTAACATTGCAAGATAGAATAAAGTGTGTCTGCGTGTGGTGATGTGTGCGTGTGTTCCATCTTCCAAAACCCCCCATTTAGTTATTCTAGTGAGTAATTGCATTGATTTATTGTATATTAACCATTCCCTGTGGGATCGACCTCGTGCTTGTACGCTTTGCTACTGATGCGATTCGTGCACTTGTGAGTAAACTTAGAATGAGATATTTGTTTATTTTAGTCTAAGAAAACACAATCAACAAACCACATTTGGAATTAAGAACACATGAAAACGTCATTTCGGTGCCTACTTGGTCTAATTTCGTCCAAATTGCACTAAAACGTGACCGGTTAGCAAGAAAGACATGCAGAAACACTTTCTCGTGTTAGGATTAGCATTCAAGACCTAATGAACCACATTTCGTGTTACGAACGCTAGAACACGTCATTTCGATTCATACTTGGTCCAATATCGTCCAAATTGTCCGAAAATTATTCACGGTTGGCAATAAACCACGAGGATGCACTTTCTCATGTTAGGATTAACATTTTAAGAACGCACATTTAATGTTAACAATGCATAAAAATGTCAATTTGGTGCATACTTGCCCGAAAACGTTCCCTGTTGGCAATAAAGATAGGGGGAAACACTTTCTCATGTTAGGATTAGCGTTCCAAACCTATTAAACCACATTGGATGCTAAAAACGCACGAAAACGTCATTTCGGTGCATATTTGATCTAAGTTAATCCAAATTGCACCAAAATGTGACTGGTTGGCAAGAAAAACATGCATAAACATTTTCACATGTTAGGATTTGCGTTGTAGAACTATTGAACCGCATTTGGTGTTAAGAACGTACGAAAACGTCTTTCGTTTCATACTTGGTCTAATTTCGTCCAAATTGCATCAAATTGTTCTCAGTTGGCAAGAAAACCATGGGGATGCACTTCTCATGTTAGGATTAGCGTTCGAGATCTATTGAACCAAATTTGATTTTAAGAACACACGAAAACTTTATTTTGGTGCATACTTGGTCTAATTTCGTCCAAATTGCACCAAATTGTTCCCGGTTGGCAAGAAAACCATGGGGATAGACTTTCACATGTTAGGATTAGCGTTCTAGACCTATTGAACCACATTTAGTGTTAAGAACGCACGAAAACATCATTTCGTTGCATACTTGATCTAATTTCGTCCAAATTGCACCAAAACGTGACCGGTTGGCAAGATAGACATGCGGAAACACTTTCTCATGTTAGGATTAGCGTTCTAGACCTATTGAACCACATTTGGTTTTAAGAAGGCATGAAAACTTCTTTTCATTGCATACTTGGTCTAATTTCGTCCAAATTGCACCAAATTGTTCCCGGTTGGCAAGAAACACATGGGCAATCACTTTCTTTTGTTAAAATTAGCGTTCTTGACCTATTTAACCATATTTGAAATTAAGGACGCATGAAAACGTCATTTCGGTGCATACACTACTACAAAAAAAGCCTCCAATATCACTAGATAGAAGTTTAGATATCAGTTGATTTTTCTGATGATATCTATAACTTATTACATATCAACAGTTTTTAAAACTGGTATCTATACGTTTACCCATAAACCAAAAAATCCTAAAAACTGATATCTAAAATATTAACTAATATCTTTAATTTCATTAAGTGATTAGGCATTGAATTTTCCCCCAACTTAAAACTTTTTTTGCCTACCTCTTACATCCCAGACACAACCCACCATGACTTAGACTCACTTTCCCCATTCGACGATGTTGATGTGTTTTCTTAGAATAAAATAAACAATTACCTCATTCTAAGTTTACTCGCAAGTGCACGAATCGCATCAGTAGCAAAGCGTACAAGCACGAGGTCGATCTGATGAGTGTTCATTTTACGCTATTTTATGATACTAACTCCCTAACCTAGAGTGTTAGAACTCGATCTTTTTGTGTCTGTTGTCTTGTTTTTGTGTTTTTAGGTCAATTGAAGCATAAATAGGAAATAGGAGCTAAAAGAGCCGTTTTGGGACATTTCCTGGTCAAACTAGGAAATGAGCAGAAATCCTAGTCACACTAGGAAACATCAAGTCCAGAACCATCATTGTCGAGCCAGAAATGAGAAATCCTGATTGGAACAGGAATTCCTGGTTGAACTAGGAAACCTAACCCTTTTAGGAAAAGGAGTCCTAATGACACTAGGAGACTCCAGGGGCAATATGGTCATTATGAGAAGTCAAAATGGATAAGGAATCTTTCATCTACAAGAAATCCTAGTTGGACTAGGAAAGGTTGGTCAAAGTCAACTCAATCAAATCAAGGTTCCAGAAGCTTCTAGAAGGTGTTGGACATCCATGGAATCAAATGGAGGGAAGAAATGAATTCGAATCCAAGAAGGAGAGAGGGGTAAAATTGGAAGTCAAAGTCAATGGTCAAGGGTCAACCATATCATGTCATGAAGTCAATTGGGCTTTGGGCCTAGGTGAAGTCGAAATCCACAAGAATGGTGAGGTGGCAGCCCATGCATGCATGCGCATGCCATGCAAGCCATGCGCCAACTCTAGAGCCCAAGCCATGCAAGCCATGCATCCCTAAAGCCCATCATGCCACTTGCTTGTTGCAGCCAGCCCATGTTCTTTTAAAGGAAACCCTAGCCCATCACGCCTACAAAGAGAAAGCCCAAGGAATCCTAGTTGAAAAAGAAGTCAAAACCCTGGAAAATAGAGCACCAATTTCGACAGCAATTCTGTAATTCTCCAGAACGAATCAGGTAGCATGCCATATATGGTTGGAAAGATACGGATGTTAGCTTCGCAGGGAATTTTACGGATTTCGATTCCGAGTTTTCTAGCTCAAGATATGGTCATTTTAGTGGAGGTAGCGCAGCAGTTCCGCGAGCTGAAAAGGGAGTTACGCCCAAAAAGAGCCCAAATCAGCCCAAGGCCCATGCTTGGCCGAAAATTATAAGTCTTGGTGTGCAAGGAATGCACTTATCCCACATTGAAGAGAAAGAGAAACCTCAGCCCCACTCTCCTCTATAAATACATCTTTATAACTCAAAGAGAGGAGCTCTCTCTGAAATTTCAGAAACCCTAGCCTAGTCTCTCTCTCTTCTTGCCGCACACCCTAGCCTCCTTTCTCTCTCTTTCTTTTCTCACGCAGCCTAGGAACCCTAGCAGCCCCCATTCTTTCTCTTCCCTTGCCGCAGCCACCATCATCTCTCTTTCTTTATTTTTCTGCTGAACCGAAGGAGGAGGAAGGAGTCAAGCCGCTGCCAACTTGTGCCGTCGCCGCTGCTGCCACCTTGTGCCGCCGCTGCTGCCACCTTGTGCCGCCGCCGCTGCCACCTTGTGCCGCCGCCGCTGCCACCTTAGTGATGTTTTCTTTGTTTTTCTTTTGGAATTCTAGTTTTTAATTGTTTTGTTTAATTAGTTTGCTTTCCAACATGGATTGGGAATTTATTTATATTATTCTGATTTTCTTTTCTATTTTAATTATGTAGATTTATTTATTCTATCTTGCATGTTAGTTGTAGGTTGATTAATGGATTTGCATGCTTTAACAAATCGTTTATCCGTCTCTTGGTCTGTTAGTTTGATGTTTGCATGTATTAAATTTCCACTATCTATTAGAACCCCCGTCACTAGTTGTTTGCATCCTTTGACTGGCCACCTTAGGGTAATTGCATCTAGTTTATCTGTTAGGTTTAGCTGTGAAATAGTCAAAGACACTAAACCACAAGTAACAAGGGAATAAGGGATTATTCTTGGTAGTGGGGTTGGGCGACCTCTATAAGGAAATAGTCAAAGCTTATATGTTGTGCATGTTTGACGTTCTCATAAAACTTAATGACTCCTGCATGGGTAACAGCTGCCTTAGCTTGAACTAGGGAACATGTAGGTTAACTGGCTAAGGAAGGCCCAAGAAGCTCTTAGTTTATGCATTAGGAGAACAATGGCGAGAAAGTAACTAGCCAAACCTTTTTAGCTGTCAAACTTTAATATGTTGTGTTCAAATTAACTGTCATTAGCCTTGGATGGTTATTGCATGCTTATCTGATTTGAAACTGAAAACTTAACATTGCAAGATAGAATAAAGTGTGTGTGCGTGTGGTGATGTGTGCGTGTGTTCCATCTTTTCAAAACCCCCCATTTAGTTATTCTAGTGATTATTTGCATTGATTTATTGTATATTAACCATTCCCTGTGGGATCGACCTCGTGCTTGTACGCTTTGCTACTGATGCGATTCGTGCACTTGCGAGTAAACTTAGAATGAGATAATTGTTTATTTTGTTCTAAGAAAACACATCAACAAGTTTTTGGCGCCGTTGCCGGGGAATGGTGTCTAATATCAATGAATTGGTGTAATTAGTCATTAGAATTAGGTTATATTAGTTAGATTTCAGTTTTTGTTAATTTTTAGTTTTTAATAAATGCCATGCCTTTATATGCATTCTTTCTACTGATTGTGTGTTTTTCTCTTGATTAGGTGTGTTTTATGAACCCTGAACTTGTTGCTAGGTTGGAGAGGCTCAAGAACGAAACTTTAGGTACATCACAAGTCAGCCCGCAACCTAGTGCATCAGATTCAAGTAGTGAAGAGACTGAGAGTGTCGACATGGCTGAAGCAAATGAGATTGTGCCGCAGCCCCTGAGCCATTTTTCAGCACCTTCGCTGCCCACTCAACCATCATGCATTCGGTATGCAGCCATAGCCACTGACTTCGAAATCAAGAGTGGTCAGATCCATTTGTTGCCGAGTTACCATGGGCTGAATGGGGAAGATCCGATCCACTTTTTGAAGGAGTTTTCCGGGGTTTGTGAAGCCGCACAATTGAGGGGTCTGAATGCCGATCAGTACCGTTTGAGGATGTTCCCTTTTGCGCTTAAGGACAAGGCAAAGAGGTGGTTGTATTCGCTGCCCAGTGGTTCCATTTCGACATGGGATGATCTTTCGAGCAAGTTTTTGAACAAGTTCTATTCCATTTCCAAGACGAATTCGATTCGGAAGGAGATCCTTGGATTTGTGCAGAAAGCGGACGAGCCATTCCATGAGACTTGGGACCGATTTAATGAGTTACTTACTAGCTGCCCGCACCATAACCTATCTCCTTGGTATGTGGTTTGTTGTTTTTATCAGGGATTATTGGAGAGAGACCAAGCCAAGGTGGATTCGGCATGTGGTGGTGCATTTATGTCAAAAACGGAGGATGAGGCTAAAAATGTGTTTGAGTCGCTTTCTTTGAGTTCTCAACAATGGGATTCCAATCGTGCAAGAGGAGGACCAAAGAGAGGGTTGTATGAGGTAGCTGATGTGCCGAACACCATGGAGGGACAGATTTTGGAAATCAAGACTATGGTGCAGAAGTTATCTTTGGCTCAAGAGAAGATGATGAGTGTGCATGGACAAGGAGGTGACGTGGAACAAGTGAACCAGGTTGGGAGCTATCCTAGGGTGCCGTATGACCCATATTCCAACACTTACAACCCTGGATGGAAGAACAACCCGAATTTCAGATGGAGCAACAACAATGGACAGCAAGCTAGTGGGAGCACCAACAAGCCGTATGTGCACCCTAATGCCGAGAGGTCTAGTTTGGAGGACAAGATTGCTCAGATTGCTCAAAGCACCACTTCCCTTGCCCAAAGCACCAATGCCTTCATGAACCGTACCGAGCAGCAGATGCAAGCCAATTCGAAGGCTATTGCACACTTGGAGAGTCAAATGGGTCAGATTGCCACTACTTTGGGTCAGAGAGAGAAGGGGAAGTTGCCAAGTCAGCCCATCGTCAACCCGAAGAATGAGGAGCATGTAAATGCTATTTTGAGGACTACTCCAAGAAAAAGAGTTAGAGTGGTCAAGACTAAGGAGGTGAAGGAAGTGATTGAGATCAGTGATAGTGAGGAAGAGGAGGATCCGGAAATGATTGAGGAGAAAGCTGATACACGTGTGATTCCCCTCATTCCGGACATTGACATCACCAAATTTCCAGCAACCATGAGGGAATTGAAGTCTATTGAGAAGAAGGTTGAGGAGCAAGGGCATAGTCACAACGTTCCTAGGGAGATTTGTGGTTATCTCTTTGCATCTTTTCCAAGCAAGAAGAAGGATCCGGGCTCGTTGGTCATACCATGCAGCATAGGGGAGCATAAGATCACCAATGCCTTAGTTGACAATGGGTCAGCTATCAATGTTATGCCGCTGGGTGTGTTCGAGAGGCTTGGATTCAAGGAGGCTGATTTGCAACCATTTGATGTGGACATTCGCTTCGCCAACTCTTCAGCCCAAAAAGCTTGTGGTATGCTTGTGGATGTTTTGGTTAAATGTCGTAAATTACTAATCCCCTCTGATTTCATAGTGCTAGATGTGCCAACAATTCCGGGCGACGTCTCTATTATTCTTGGGAGACCATTTTTGTGCACCTCTAACATGGAGTACAAAGCATTGGAGAGCGCCATGACGATTCGGTACTACACCAAGCGAGAGCTGTATGTGCTCACTTCCGAGATGCCAGAAAACGAGGAGGTCACTTTTTATGGAGAGGAGAAGTCCGAGATGGAGAGCTTCTTCAGTTCGTTCCTAGGGAATGCCGAGAGTAGTAATGGCAAAAGGAAGAGGAAAGGACGCAAGTAAAGGAGATGGCAATGTCAGGCTGAAGACACAAAAACAAGCGCTGATTGGGAGGCAACCCAAGTTTTTAGTTTCGAATAATGGAGGAGGAGTCATTGAGGACCAAGGAGGCCGCGCCTACCCTTGGAGTGTCCACGCTTGCGTACGCAAGTAAACAGTTTCTTTATTTCGCTTCATAAGACAATTTTTCATTTTGGTGTGTTTTTGTGGTTTTGGATGTTTGCAATTTCCCGTTTCGCTTAATTTGATCATTTATGCATTTATTTCATATACATTGAGGGCAATGTATCATTTAAGTGTGGGGGGAAGGGCAATTGTCATTTGTTAGTGTTTTTAGGTTAGAACAAGTGTTTAGGGTGTTTTAAGTGTTTTTGAGTGTTTTTAGAAAAAGAAGAAAAAAAGAAAAAATAAAAAATAAAAAAATAAATTTTTCATTTTTAGTGTTTTTAAGTGTTTTTAGGTTAGGAAAAAAACTTTTTCTTGTGTTTTTAAACTTAGGGTGTCAAAACCCACATCAAAATGCACGTTTTCATTAGATCTCATTCACCTTAGTGATGGATGTGATTCTTTTGAAGTGTGCGACATTGTTTTAAAAACAAAAAGTTTTTGAGTCATTTTGGTTGTTTCAGGTCGTTTTGAGTCCCCAACTAATTGATTTGAGTGTGCATGATTGTTATGAGCATGTTTTAGTATTGTGTGTATATTTGGTGTTCTTTTCATTCTAATAGTGTTCCATAACATATCTTGCAATTCTATGTCATTTGGCCTTGTTGATATGAATTTAGGTTGTGATTAGCATTACTAATGATTATATGCATAATAGAGTAGACTTGCATGACCTAAGTGAGCTTTTGAGCCCTGTTCTTCAATTCTTGAGTGTTGCGCGCCACTCTGATTCTATCATTGTCATATAAGTCGTTGTTTTGATCTCATTATCTTTCATTTGGTCATTTGCTTGGAATATGCATAATCTTGAATCAATGAGCTAGAACTCTTTTCTTGTGTACACAAAGCATGTCGTATTTGCATAACTCTTGAGAAATGAATTTAGGCCCTGTTTGTGTACCCCATAGCCTGAAAAGCCTACCCATTACATGTTTTATCCTTAGTTACCCATTTTGAGCCTTTTAAGCCGTTTTCTTTGTTACCCCATACCAAACCCTAAGTTTGGGGGTGCTACACCCCTTTTACCCGTTTTACCCTATTTATGGTGTTGCAATGTGTTACATGTTGATTGAGGTGAAAAAGAAGTGAAAATGCATAGCTTATACAAAAATGTGTTAGAAAAGTATGTATGCCGTGCCCAAAGAAAAGAAAAAGAAAAGAAATCAAAGAAAAGAGATGGGACGGTTTCAAAAGAAAAAGTGAGCAAAAAGAGTTCAAATTGAGCTATGAAGTGCAAAGAAGCAAAGTGTACCTCAGAATGTTCTATTAATGCTTGCAATTCCATGAATGTAGCCCTTTGTGTTTCCGTTTCATTTCAATACCCTATCCTAGCCTAAGCCTTCATTATAACCCTATTAAAGCCCTAGCTGATCTCAAGAGGTGTGTATTATACTTATGTGGAGTCTATTTAAGAAGGGAGCCTATGGTTATTGATTCTATTTCAAGCATTTGGATTCCTTTCATGAGATCAGTATTCTTTCTAAAATGTGCCTTTATTTCATGTACATATGTGAGCTAATTGTTTTTGTTACATATTTCCTCTCACATATACTTTTGAGTGCACATATCAACCCAATTCTTGAGTGTTTATCATTGAGAGTATGCCATAGTGAGGATTGGAGTTGAATCTATTATGTATGTATTGATTTAGTTTTGTTTGTCTAATACTTGGATTTGTGTCAAGGATGGCCTATATGACAATAGAGGAGCGAGGTATGTTATTTGAAATGTTATTAGAATTTGGAGAATGCAATTTATATGCCTTGCTTTCTTATGTGATTAATGGTTGTGCACATGAATTCAGTTGTTGGGATGTTAGAGTCAGTTTTGAGTCTTTTCTTTCCTTTATTTGCTCGAGGACTAGCAAAATCTAAGTTTGGGGGTGTGATGAGTGTGCATTTTGCATCACTTTATGATACTAATTCCTTAACCTAGAGTGTTAGAACTCGCTATTTTGTGTTTCTTGTCTTGTTTTTGTGTTTTCAGGTCAAATGAAGCAGAAATGAGAAAAAGAAGCAAATGGAGCCATTTTGGGACATTTCCTGGTCAAACCAGGAAAACGAGTGAAATCCTGGTCAAACCAGGAAAAGTGCAGAAATCCTAGTCAAATGAGGATTCCTAGTCACACTAGGAAACATCAAGTCCAGAACCATCATTGCGGAGCCAGAAATGTGAAATCCTGATTCGAACAGGAAATCCTGGTTGAACTAGGAAACCTAACCCAACTAGGGAAAGGAGTCCTAATGACACTAGGAGACCCCAGGGGCAATATGGTCATTACGAGAAGTCGAAATGGATAAGGAATCTCTCATTTTCAAGGAATCCTAGTTGCACTAGGAAATGTTGATCAAGGTTCCAGAAGCTTCCAGAAGGTGGTGGACATCCATGGAAATGAATGGAGGGAAGAAATGAATTTGAATTCAAATGGAAATGAGGGGCAAAATGGGAAGTCAAAAGTGGAGGGCCCATGGGCCCTAGGGATGCCGAACCAAGTGGGCCATGCATGCACATGCATGGGCCCAAACCCTAGTAGCCCAAAAGCCATACGCAAGGAGGAAGATGGCAGCCCATGCATGCGCATGCATGCCATGCAAACCCTAGCAAGGAAGGGGCCATGCGCAAGCCCAAGGTGACAAGCCCAAGGTGGAAGCCCATGGAGTGAAACCCTAGCCCATCTTGTGCAAGCTACTGAAGCCCAACATGGAAGCCCAACATGCAAGCCCAAAGCCCAAGACTACCAGCCCATGCGCCAAGGAGGGACCCTAGCTAGGCTAGGCGTGAGCCACTCAAGCCCATAAGGGAGCAGCCCATCACGCCAAGGCCTGATCAGCTAGCCCAAGCTGAAGCCGCAAGGCACTAGGAAAACCCTATGCCGCAAGTCTCTTCCTTGCCTCTCAAGGAAGGCTTCTCCTATTTAAACCCCCTCATTCAGACTTTTAGAGAACACCTTTCAGACTTTTCTTTTCTCTTCTTCTTCAGCCGAAATCACTCTTTCCCCCTCTTAGTTTTATTTTGCTGTTTTAGGGTTTTAGTTTGAGACTTTTATTTTCTTGTAAGGTGAGCCAAATTCAGAGAGAGGTTTAGAGAGAGGGTGGCGTGACATTGAGAGGGAAGGACCACCTGCTGCCGCAAGCCCAAGCTCACCTTGCCGTGAGCCAATTGCTTGTGCTAGGTGCCTCCTTCTTCTTCTCTCCTTGCCGCAGCCCCCATTTGTTGCACCTCTGATTTTTGTTTTCCTTCCCATTCTAGTTTCTATTCTTATGGTTGGATTATGTTACTGATTTTATTTAATTAATTTGCTGTTTCATTTAATTGTCTCTTTATTTCTTTTATAGCTTTGGTTCTGAATTTATTTAGTTATTTATGTTTATGCAAGTTAATTTATGCAATCTGATTTCGTTGTTTAGTTGTCCTTTAAGTTTATATTTCTGATTTCAATTCGTGTAAGCCTTTAAATTCAATTACTTTACGTTTCTGATTTCATTTAGTTTATGCACTTTAAATTAATTGTTTAGTTTATGCGTCTAAGTTTGTTTAATTTGTGTTTCTGATTTCCGTTAACAATCATGAATTGGGATTTCATTTATTTGTTGCTGTTTTCTTTCTTTTATTTATTGTATTTAATTATGTAGGTTAGTTATTCTATCTTGCATGTTAGTTGTAGGTCGATTAATGGATTCGTATGCTTTAACAAATCGTTTATCCGTCTCTTGGTCTGTTAGTTTGATGTTTGCACGTATTAAATTTCCACTATCTATTAAAACCCCCGTCACTAGTTGTTTGCATCCTTTGACTGGCCACCTTAGGGTAATTGCATCTAGTTTATCCGTTAGGTTTAGCTGTGAAATAGTCAAAGACACTAAACCACAAGTAACAAGGGAATAAGGGATTATTCTTGGTAGTGGGGTTGGGCGACCTCTATAAGGAAATAGTCAAAGCTTATATGTTGTGCATGTTTGACGTTCTCATAAAACTTAATGACTCCTGCATGGGTAACAGCTGCCCTAGCTTGAACTAGGGAACATGTAGGTTAACTAGCTAAGGAAGGCCCAAGAAGCTCTTAGTTTATGCATTAGGAGAACAATGGCGAGAAAGTAACTAGCCAAACCTTTTTAGCTGTCAAACTTTAATATGTTGTGTTCAAATTAACTGTCATTAGCCTTGGATGGTTATTGCATGCTTATCTGATTTGAAACTGAAAATTAACATTGCAAGATAGAATAAAGTGTGTGTGCGTGTGGTGATGTGTGCGTGTGTTTCCATCTTTCAAAACCCCCCATTTAGTTATTCTAGTGATTATTTGCACTGATTTGTTGTGTATTAACCATTCCCTGTGGGATCGACCTCGTGCTTGTACGCTTTGCTACTGATGCGATTCGTGCACTTGCGAGTATACTTGGAATGAAATAATTGTTTATTTTGTTCTAAGAAAACATTCAACACGATCCCACAGGGAATGGTTAATATACAACAAATCAATACAATTAATCATTAGAATAACTAAAGGGGGGGGGGGTTTTGAAAAGATGGAACACACGCACACATCACCACACGCACACACACTTTATTCTATCTTGCAACGTTAAGTTTTCGGTTTCAAATCAGATAAGCATGCAATAACCATCCAAGGCTAATGACAGTTAATTTGAACACAACATATTAAGGTTTGACAGCTAAAAATGTTTGGCTAGTTACTTTCTCGCCATTGTTCTCCTAATGCATAAACTAAGAGCTTCTTGGGCCTTCCTTAGCCATTTAACCTACATGTTCCCTAGTTCAAGCTAAGGCAGCTGTTACCCATGCAGGAGTCATTAAGTTTTATGAGAACGTCAAACATGCACAACATATAAGCTTTGACTATTTCCTTATAGAGGTCGCCCAACCCCACTACAAAGAATAATCCCTTATTCCCTTGTTACTTGTGGTTTAGTGTCTTTGACTATTTCACAGCTAAACCTAACAGATAAATTAGATGCAATTACCCTAAGGTGGCTAGTCAAAGGATGCAAAGAATTAGTGACGAGGGTTTTAATAGATAGTGGAAATTTAATACATGCAAACATCAAACTAACAGACCAAGAGACGGATAAACGATTTGTTAAAGCATGCAAATCCATTAATCAACCTACAACTAACATTCAAGATAGAATAACTAATCTACATAATTAAAATAATAAACAGAAAACTAAAATAAATAAACAAAATCTGAATTACATAAATAAAATCCCAATCCATATTAATAATAAAATCAGAAACACAAAACCAAATGAAAAGAAGAATTCGAGAAGAAAAATTAAAGCAAACAATGGAGAGTGGCTGCAGCAAAGCAAGGAAGAGAAGGGAACCCTACACAAGCAAGTGGCTCACGGCTAGGGTGAGCTAGGGCTTGCGGCAAAGGGTCCTCCTTCCTTGTTGCCACGCCACTCCCTTCCTCACTCTCTCTCTCTGATTTCGGCCTCTCTGAAAAAAATGGGAATTTAAAAGTTCTGAAGTTTGAGAGAACATGATGTATTTATAGAGGTGTAAGGGGAGGAATCCTTGGGAGGCAAGGAAAAACAAGGTGCGGCTGCAGCTAGGGTTTAGGAGACCAATGGGCTTGCGGCAAAGGCTTGGCTTTGGGCTTAAGTGAGTCACGCAAGGCCCTAAGGTTTCCTTGCTTGCGCATGGGCTTCCAGGTCTTGACGCATTGGGCTGCTGGTCTTGGGCTGTATGGCTGCTAGGGCTGACGTGATGGGCTGCCATCTTGGACTAGGCGCATTGGGCTTGCACAAGGTGGGCTAGGGTTTCACTTCATGGGCTGCCACCTTGAGCTTGCATCTTGGGCTTGTGCATGGGTCTTGCGCATGGGCTTTGGGCTGCTAGGGTTTGGGCCCATGCAACATGCATGGCCCATCTTGGGTCGGCATTGTCTAAAATTGTCTAAAATTTAGGGTTTTCTGTTTGCTTATATGGGTTTCTGTCTAAACATGAATTTAATCTATGCTTGTGATTTGATATCATGGATGATTTGAGACAATAGTTTGACTGCTTATTTGCTAGTCTATGATCATTTGAATGCTTGTTTGATTGATAAATCATGGATGATATTGCATTCGTTTAACTCATAAATCATGGATCATTTGACTGCTATTTAGCTTAATTAGTTGGAAAAGGCATTGCTTGTTTGTGTTTTGGTGTTGTGGCTTACAAGATTGAATGATATGTTATTGCTTGTTTGCAAAACAAGTTTGAGTCATATATAGGGGGAATAAAAGAAATTAATTACTTTTTTCATTCTTAGGACAAATAGGTTGTTAACCTGTTTGTTTTTTATGAGCTAAGAAAACTGCATATTTTCTTTATATGTTATATTGAACATGCGTATCTTTATGTGAAGTTCATATTTGTAAGAGCCATGGATAAGGCTTGGATGCATGCTGATAGACGGACCAAGGAGTACGATGATGGAGTAGAGAATTTTTTGAGGTTTGGTTTAGGGAATGCTGCCAATACTGAGTACATTCATTGTCCTTGTGAGAAATGTGGGAACTAGAGTAAGCATAATGTTAGGGTAATAAGGAAGCATCTTTACTTTAATGGTATTGATCAACGATATAAGAATTGGATATGGCATGTGAAGCTACTGTTAAGCATGAAGGGGTTACAGAACATAGTGTCTGTGTGGGTATAAACAGTTGATATGTGCTAGGGTGTGTTTGATAATTTCAACGATTCTCCGGATGAGTTTAGAAGTTTCATTGATGAGGGAGTGAGACCCTTATATGATAATTGTGATAGGTATAGCAAGCTATTTTCATTGGTTAGGTTGTTCAATTTGAAGGCAAAACACGGGTTGAGTGACAGTAGCTTTTCTGACTTTTTGGTTGCTTTCAGAGATATGCTCCCAAAGGGAAATCTGTTGCCCTTGTCTATTTATGAGGCAAAAAAGACACTTTCTGCTTTAGGAATGGAGTATGAGAAGATACATGCATGCCCAAATGATTGTATATTGTATAGAAATGAGTATGAACTGATGAGTGTTCATTTTACGCTATTTTATGATACTAACTCCCTAACCTAGAGTGTTAGAACTCGATACATTTGTGTCTATTGTCTTGTTTTTGTATTTTTAGGTCGAATGAAGCATAAATAAGAAATAGGAGCAAATGGAGCCGTTTTGAGACATTTCTTGGTCAAACTAGGAAAATAGCAGAAATCATAGTAAAATGAGGATACCTAGTCGTACAAGGAAACATCAAGACCAAAACCATCATTGTCAAGTCAGAAATGAAAAATCCTAATTGGAGCAGGAATTCCTGGTTGAACTAGGACACCTAACCCTACTAGGAAAAGGAGTCCTAATGACACTAGGAATCACTAGGGGTAATATGGTCATTATGAGAAGTTGAAATGGATAAGGAATCCTAGTGGGACTAGGAAAGATTGGTCAAAGTCAACTCAATCAAGTCAAGGTTCCAGAAGCTTCTAGAAGGTGTTGGACATTCATGGAAACAAATGGAGGGAAGAAATGAATTCGAATCCAAAGAGAAATGAGGGGCGAAATGGGAAGTCAAAGTCAATGGTCAAGGGTCAACTATGTCATGTCATGAAGTCAATTGGGCCATGGGCCTATGTGAAAGTCGATTGCAAGGTGGCAGCCCAAGCATGCATGCGCATGCCATGCAAGCCATGTACCAACTCTAGAGCCCAAGTCATGCAGCCCACATACCCAAGCCCAAGGAAACCCTAGCCCATCACGCCTACAAAGAGGAAGCCCATGGAAGATTCAGTCAAAGAACACAAGGAATCCTAGCTGAAAAATAAGTCAAAACCTTGGAAAATAGAGCACCAATTTCGACAGCAATTCTGTAATTCTCCAGAACAAATCAGGTAGCATGCCATAAATGGTTGAAAATATACGGATGTCAGCTTCGCAGGGAATTTCACGGATTTCGATTCCGAGTTTTCTAGCTCAAGATATGACCATTTTAGTGGAGGTAACGCAGCAGTTTCGCGAGCTGAAAAGGGAGTTACGCCCAAAAAGAGCCCAAATCAGCCCAAGGCCCACTCTTGGCCGAAAATTAGAAGCCTTAATGAGCAAGGAATGCACTTATCCCACATTGAAGAGAAAGAGAAATCTCAGCCCCACTCTCCTCTATAAATACATCTTTATAACTCAAAGAGAGGGGGCTCTTCTGTGAAATTTCAGAAACCCTAGCTGTTCTCTCTCTCTCTTGTAGCCGCCAATACCTTAGCCTTCTTTCTCTCTTTTCTTTTTCTTTTCACACAGCCTCTTCCTCTCCTTTCAAGCCGCAGCCCCCTCTATCTCTTCTCTCTATTTTTGTGCCGAACCCTAGGAGGAAGGAGGAGTGCCACCTTGTGCCGCCGCTGCTGCCATCTTGTGCCGCCGCTGCTAACACCTTATGCCGCCGCTGCTGCCACTCTAGGGATGTTCTCTTATTTTTGTTTTGGAATTCTTATTTCTTTTGTTTGATTCTAGTTAATTAGTTTAGTTAATTTGATTTCCAACATGGATTGGGAATTTATTTATGTTATTCAGATTTTCTTTTCTATTTTAATTATGTAGTTTATTATTCTATCTTGCATGTTAGTTGTAGGTTGGTTTTCAGTTATGCCATGCTTTAACAAATCTTTTATCCGTCTCTTGATGAATTAATTTGATGTTTGAATGTATTAAATTCTCATTATCTGATTGAATCCGTCACTAGTTGTTTGCATCCTTTGACTGGCCACCTTAGGATAATTGCATCTAGTTTATTTGTTAGGTTTAGCTGTCGACTAATCACAAGTAACAAGGGAATAAGGGATTATTCTTGGTAATGGTTTTGTGCGACCTCTATAAGGAAATAATCAAAGCTTATATGTTGTGCATGTTTGACGTTCTCATAGATCTTAATGACTATTGCATGGATAACAGTTGCCTTAAGTCCGCTTAGGGAACATGTAAGTTAACTGATTAGGGGAGGCCTAAGAAGCTCTTAATATATGCCTTAGGAGAACAATTGCGATAAAGTAACTAATCAAACCTTTTTAGCAATCAAACTTTAATACATTGTGTTTGAATTGATTTGTCATTAGCCTTGGATGGTTAGAGTATGCATATATGATTTGAAGCTGAAAACTTAACATTGCAAGATAAGATAATGGGTGCATGTGTGTGGTGTGGTGTGCGTGAGTTCCATCTTTCCAAAATCCCCCGTTTAGTTATTCTATTCATTAATTGCATTGATTTGTTGTGTATTAACCATTCCCTGTAGGATCGACCTCGTACTTGTACGCTTTGCTACTGATGCGATTCATGCACTTGCGAGTATACTTAGAATGAGATGCATGTTTATTTTGTTCTAAGAAAACAATCAACATGAACATGAAACAAGGTGCCCGAAGTGTGACCTCTCTCGGTGAAAGGTCCACAAGGACGCAATTGAGAAGGAATGGGTGTCGACAAAAGTCTTGTGGTACTTTCCACCTATTCCAAGGTTTAAACGAATATTTAAATCTTGTGAGATATCAAAGAACCTAACTTGGCATGTCGATGAGAGAGTGAGTGACGGCAAGATGCGTTATCCAGCCGATTCTCCAGCTTGGAAGTTGGTTGATCATAAGTAGCCAGATTTTGCAAGTGTCCCTAAAAATCTATGGCTTACCCTCTCGGCTGATGGGATTAATCCACATAGTGAACGTAGCCGATATAGTTGTTGGCCCATCATCTTTGTGACTTATAACCTTCCTCCATGGTTGTGCATAAAGCGGAAGTTTATGATGTTAACTTTGTTGATTTCAGGTCCGAAGCAGCTGGGAAATGATATAGATGTTTATTTACAACCATTGATTGATGATTTGAAAGCACTTTGGAAAGGAATTGATGGAGTGTACGACGGACATTGAAAAGACTCATTCACTTTGAGGGCTGCCCTCTTATGGACAATCAATGATTTCCCGGCCTATGGTAACCTGTTTGGCTGCACGGTCAAAGGGTACAAAGCATGTCCCATATGTGGTGAAAACACGGATGCTGTTAGGTTGAGGAGTGGTAGGAAAATCAGTTTTCAAGGCCACAAAAGATTCTTGCCACGCCACCACCCTTATAGGAAACAAGCAGCTGCCTTGAATATACAGAAGGATGATCGGGAAGCTCCTTCACCTCTAAGTGGAGAGGAGGTCTTAGAAAAGGTTTCAGTTATCAATTGTAACTTTGGGAAGAAGGTGGCAAAGAGCAGCCAAGGTAGTGAAACCCATGCTCCGTGTTGGAAGAAAAGATCAATATTCTTTGATCTTGAGTATTGGAAGTCTCTTCACATTCGGCATGCCCTCGATGTAATGCACATTAAGAAGAACGTGTACGATAGTGTTATTGGAACTTTACTAAACATTCCAGGAAAGACAAAGGATGGGGTGACTCCCCGTTTGGATCTTGTGGAAATGGAAACTTGATTTGGCACCATAAATTAGGAAAAATAGAACATTTTTGTCTAGGGAGGAGAAAATATCAATATGCAAGTCTTTGTTGGGTATCAAGGTTCCGGAAGGTTACTCTTCTAATGTGAGAAACTTGGTTTCTATGCAAGAGTTGAAATTGTATGGTCTTAAGTCTCATGATTGCCATACCTTGATGCAACAATTAATTGCTACCAATCGCTATCCGGAGGGTCTTACCAAAAAATGTGAGATATGCGATCACTAAGCTTTGTTTCTTCTTTAACTCTCTCTGCAATAAAGTGGTTGATGTGTCGAAGTTGGATAAAATTCAAAATGATCTTGTAGCCACATTGTGCTTGCTTGAGAAGATTTTTCCACCTTCATTCTTTGATATAATGGTTCATTTGACTGTTCACCTTGTTAGAGAGGTTCAATTGTGTGGACCGGTTTTTCTTTGATGGATGTATCCATTTGAAAGAGCCATGAAAGTGTTAAAGGGTTACGTACAGAACCGTAATCGACCGGAAGGCTCAATTGCTGAAGGCTATATTGGTGAGGAAGCTGTTGAGTATTGCTCAGAGTATTTATCTGATCTTGATGCCGTTGGAATTCCGTCGTCGCGCGTGGGTGATTCAAAGGGCAGTACACCTCTCTCAGGTGCTAGGGTACGTTCAGTAAGCCAGGAAGAATGGGAACAAGCACACCGTTGTGTATTGGAGAATGCCGCTGAAATTTCTCCTTATGCGGAGTGAGTTATTTTATTTAACTACCACTTAGAACATGGTTTCCAGATTTCAATTGGTTTGATTTTCTAACATCATTTACATGTTTCAATTTTTGTTTTTTTGGAAATTTGATTGAAGATTACATAAGGCCCACTTGAATGCTTTATATTCAAGTAAAAAAAAAAGAGTGAGAAGTGGCTGCGAGAAGAGCACAACCGAAAATTCATGTACTAGTTACGTGACAAGGTATTATTTCATTACCTTTATAAAGATCCCACACAAATATATAAATTTCAGTTCAAGGATCTTTATTAACCTTTATTCCTATAGGTGGCAGCCAACATAGGTCATGGAGCCAAGGACACCACATCATCGATGAGACGGCTATCTGAAGCTCCACCTATGAGTGTTTTAACATATGAGGGTTATGAGATTGGTGGGTGCCATTTTCACACAAAGTCACGTGATAATGTACGTACTGTCCAATATAGTGGAGTTAGCCTGGTGGCCAAGACAATGCAATTGACGAGCACGAAGGATAAAAATTTCGCTTACACAGATATGTGTTTCTATGGGGTTATCCTAGAAATTGGGAGCTTGATTATCATGATTTTCGGGTGCCTTTGTTTAAGTGTCAATGGGTAGAGAATAACAAGGGCATAAAAACAGATGACTGTTGATGTGTTTTCTTAGAATAAAATAAACAAGTATCTCATTCTAAGTTTACTCGCAAGTGCACGAATCGCATCAGTAGCAAAGCGTACAAGCACGAGGTCGATCCCACAGGGAATGGTTAATATACAATAAATCAATGCAAATAATCACTAGAATAACTAAATGGGGGGTTTTGAAAAGATGGAACACACGCAAACACACTTTATTCTATCTTGCAACNTAATTAAAATAATAAACAGAAAACTAAAATAAATAAACAAAATCTGAATTACATAAATAAAATCCCAATCCATATTAATAATAAAAGCAGAAACACAAAACCAAATGAAAAGAAGAATTCGAGAAGAAAAATTAAAGCAAACAGTGGAGAGTGGCTGCAGCAAAGCAAGGAAGAGAAGGGACCCCTACACAAGCAAGTGGCTCACGGCTAGGGTGAGCTAGTTCTTGCGGCAAAGGGTCCTCCTTCCTTGCTGCCACGCCACTCCCTTCCTCACTCTCTCTCTCTGATTTCGGCCTTTCTGAAAAAAATGGGAATTCAAAAGTTCTAAAGTTTGAGAGAACATGATGTATTTATAGAGGTGTAAGGGAGGAATCCTTGGGAGGCAAGGAAAAACAAGGTGCGGCTGCAGCTAGGGTTTAGGAGACCAATGGGCTTGCGGCAAAGGGTTGGCTTTGGGCTTAAGTGAGTCACGCAAGGCCCTAGGGTTTCCTTGCTTGCGCATGGGCTTCCAGGTCTTGACGCATTGGGCTGCTGGTCTTGGGTTGCATGGCTGCTAGGGCTGACGTGATGGGCTGCCATCTTGGACTAGGCGCATTGGGCTTGCACAAGGTGGGCTAGGGTTTCACTTCATGGGCTGCCACCTTGAGCTTGCATCTTGGGCTTGTGCATGGGTCTTGCGCTTGGGCTTTGGGCTGCTAGGGTTTGGGCCCATGCATGTGCATGCATGGCTCATCTTGGGTCGGCATTCCTTAGGCCCATGGGCCCTCGACTTTTGGCTTCCCATTTTGCTCCTCATTTCCCTTTGAATTCAAATTCATTTCTTCCCTCCATTCATTTCCATGGATGTCCACCACCTTCTAGAAGTTTCTGGAACCTTGAATTTGTAGAGTTGACTTTGACCAACATTTCCTAGTCCAACTAGGATTTCTTGTAAATGAAGGATTCCTTATCCATTTCGACTTCTCGTAACGACCATATTGCCCCTGGGGTCTCCTAGTGTCATTAGGACTCCTTCCCCTAGTAGGGTTAGGTTTCCTAGTACAACCAGGAATTCCTGTTCCAATCAGGATTTCTCATTTCTGGCTTTGCAATGATGGTTCTGGACTTGATGTTTCCTAGTGTGACTAGGAATCCCCATTTGACTAGGATTTCACTCGTTTTCCTAGTTTGACCAGGAAATGTCCAAAAATGGCTCCATTTGCTCCTATTTCCTATTTTTGCTTCATTTGACCTAAAAACACAAAAACAAGACAAAGGATACAAAAGTATCGAGTTCTAACACTCTAGGTTAGGGAGTTAGTATAATAAAATAACGTAAAATGAACACTCATCAATGACTTAGGGTTTCTTTTGGTTAATCTTAATAGGGTAGGTCACAAGAGAGATGTTTTTACCTTGGCTGCCCAAGTGAAGCAAGTTTTTTATGTTGAAGACCCACTAGACTCTAGGTGGTTAGTGGTACTTGCCGCCCCGAATAGAGATTATAATGATGGTGGTTATGAGGATGAGTTTGGGGACATCGTCGATGACTATGAATCTTTTGGCAATGGCCTGCCGGAGGTTGAGGAATTTGATGACATCATGGGTGAGGATGGCTCGAGTTACAGGAGAGACAATTGTGAAGGGATTTGGATTGTCAACTCAAAGAAAAAAAAAATAACTGAGAAGGCCTGCCAAACCTTGATAATTTGTTGCCATATCATTTGAATTGGAATTCAGACTTATGTGTTGTAATTGTGACTTATTTGATTGAGACTTATTTTTTGACCATGAATGAGTTTGAGACTTATGTGTTGTAATTATGATGTGGCTTAAAAAATTAGAATTGAGACTTTTGTGTTGTAATTAATAATCTAGTATATATCCTATTTTTCTATCACTAATCTGTTATATATATTCTGGTGTCACTAATTTAAAGTGTGGTTTTGCTCTTAACAGTTTTCGGGGTATTGTTATGGCTACCCCAAGAAGAAAGAAACATGTATTGTCTAAATCTAAAGCCACACAACACTGCAGCCCAAGAAAGCATCCACTCCTAAGTCCATGGCCAAGACTGCAACAACACCCAAGTCCAAGGCCAAGACTGCAGCAACACCCAAGTCCAAAAATGTCTCTGCAGTGAAGTCAAAGGATGCTAATGAGGCACCAGCCAAAGCATGCTCGAGTTCTAAGGCGACTATGACTAGTGATGGCAATACCATATACACACGTGGTGTTACAAAGATGCACGGCATTGTGTTGAAGAAAGCAGGGAGAAAGACAAATGTTGAGTTTAACCTGTATGGCACACCCATAGGAGAAATGCGCAAGGCTCTTGCTTCGTACATAGGGGTTTTGGCAAGAACCACGGTGCCAATCATTTACGCCAACTGGCCGAAAGTGCCAAAAGAAATAAAAGATAAAATATAGGAAGACGTTGAGGTAATTACAGTACTAAATGTCTGTCTATTGGCCTTTTTTTCATAGGGTACAGATTTAATGCATATAATTCTTAACATCAATCTAATATAATACAATGTCTAAACCCTTTAGGTTCATATATATTATTCAGACATGTTTTAGGGTTTAAGTTTATTTTCTAATGGGTTTTCTTGTTCAATGGTTGTAGGGTTCATTTAACCTTAAATCTACAAGCAGGAAACATGTTCTATCTTTAGCTGGTTGTAAATGGAGGACATTCAAGACTTCATTAACAACCAAATTCGTAATGCCATTCAAAGATGATCCAGATGCACTAAAAACCCCACCTGCGGAATATGAGGAAATTGAGCAAAAGTATTGGACTCAGTTTGTTGCCAACCAATTGAAAGATGATTTTCAGGTAACTTGGTGTTCCAAATTCCCTAATGAAGGCCTTGAGTGTTATATTGTGTATTTACTAGCTTGGTTTTAGTAAAATGATTTTTGTGGTGGTGCATGTCTTGATTATAGGAACTATATAAGGCTCAAAGCCAAAGGGTAGCCAAGAGGAAGTACCATCATAGATTGGCACGGAAGGGTTACGTTGGATTGGAGGAGGAATTGGTAAGCATTCGTGCAGATTTGACTTGTATATTCAATTGTTTCCCTTGGTCTAACCATGTACTTGTATGGACAGAGAAAACAAATTGGGGCAGAAGAGAACATTGACCGGTCTGTGTTGTGGAAGAAAGCACGTGAGGACTCGAATGGCAACTTGGACGAGGAAGTGTCATTAGTGGCGAAAATCATAGTAAGTACAGTATCATGTATAGGATAAAGCTTTTTTATATAATGATGCATATATATATATAGCTTGCAGGATCAGTATCTTGTTGAGAACATGATGATGTCATCCACCTTAATTTGGCATGCAGGATGAGTTGTTGGAGAAAAAGAAGAATAGCGAGTTGCAAGTAGAGGGTACAAACGATATTCTTACTAAGGCTCTTGAGACATCTGAGCATGGTGGTCGGGTTTAGAGTTGTGGGGGTATACGTCAACCCTTCTATGTACTTCAACCTCCCAAAAAAGCCGAGGGATTTCATTACAAAAGACGAGATGTTGGGAATGCTCCAAAAGCAAAACAAATAGTTGTTGGATAGGATTGAAAAGCTAGAGTCACATGACAATGTGGATGCACTGGCTACACCCAAATTGGTTCTAGGGCAGGGGTTGGTTTTCGATAAAGGAAGTTGCTATTTCCCAGAAAAGGCTAAGGTTAATGCAAATGATGAGGCAGCATGAAAAGAGGAGGAAAATGATGAAATAGTGGATGTGGAGGAGTTGAAAATTGAAGAGAAGGTTAATGAAAAGGCTGGTTGCTTGAAGTTGAATAAATATAAATTGGTTCTGTTTTTTAATTAATCAATAACCTGCTAATGAATTGTTATATATGCTTAGGGTCAAACATGCAAGTTGGCAGTAGGTGAAATCACCAACGTGGTTGCGTGTGGTAGAGTGGTTGAGTTGGCATCCTCAACCGTGCGCGGTGTTCCTTTAGGCGAGGGCAATGTCCAGGTTTCCATTGATCGTGCCACTAACTTGGCTGCCTTGCTTCCAATTCCGGTGAAGGATGAGTTATTAACTGTTAGACAAGCTGTTGGCAGCCATGTAGCTTGGCCGAAGGAACTAGTTATCCAACAAATTGAAAAGGTAAATCTACCATCACTTTACTTTTCCATGTAGATGTACATGCACTCTTAATTAACACTAGTCTGTTTGTTAAATTCACCCTATAAACAGAAAAATAGGGTTCCTGTGATGGTGAAGAACTATTCAAGAATGATGCACCCTCAAATAAAGTTCCAATGGACTGCAAATTGCTGTATTGTTTTTCGAGGGATACGATGGCGACTACTGGCAAAGCTTTAAGGACTGAGTTAGAGGAAGAGGTTTTTGGGGTTGTCCGCAAATTATACATATTGAAGGAGGATATTATGTCTGTGATGAAGATGCAAGAACTATCTGCCGGCGCCTCATGTATAGTTGTTTACATTAGGTAAGTTATCTGCTTCATTCTTCAAGTGATTTTTGTAAATTATTTTGTCATGTGAACTGCTTTAATATGATTTGATTCAAAAAACTGATTAGGCACCTATAGGATATGCTTGTGAAGTCACAAATGCATGAAATGGTTGCATTTGTGGACCCATTACGCGTATCTGTTAGAGTGGGAGTCCCTGAAAAAAGATCAACTTACTTAGCAGACCGTTTCCAGCAAGGGAAATCTAATAGGGTATTTTTAGTGCCATACAATTCGGGGTAAGGCTACTTAATTGATGAACAAGCTTGTGTGTTTTCTGATTTTATGCTTAATTTTCATGGTTTCGCATGCTCATTATCATTAACTTTGAAAGGTCGCACTAGGTTTTGACCATTATTAATGAAGACAATGACGTGGTCTATATAATAGACCCTCTCCCAAAACTAACCCGTGACCAAGATTGGATGGACATTGTGAACAAGTAAGTTGATGTGCCCTTGCTAGTATATTCAATTACATATGCACTGTGATCAAAGGTTTTTGGAGTATAACTTAAAGTTTTGTTTTGTTGTTAAGTGGCATTAGACAATTCAATGGAGTTACAAACAGGACATCTCGAAAAACACCACAATGGAAGAAGCTTAATATAAGTGTTCGATTTATTACTTCAGTTCTTATGTTCCTCAATTAGTGTCTGTAATTGTTGGTTTTCGATGCATACTAAATGTCTCTATCATTGGATTTGGTTCCTTTGTAGTGTCCAAAACAGCCAGGTGGGGTTGAATGTGGCTATTATGTCATGAGATATATGAAGGAGATAACTGAGGATACCAACCTTGCATTTGAGGCAAATGTAAGATTAGAATTCACCCTTTATTAATTAAATATGCAACCATGAATCTGTTTCTTTTTATATTTTTGCTTGGTTGTTGAGGTTTTGATACCTAAGCTTGGATTTTGATCTCGCACTACTTTTTTTATGGGAATGACTGGAAATGATTGGAAATATGCATTTTTTTTTCTTGTGGTGATGAATTTGAGTTATGCATGCAGTAAATGAGTGGTGAAATTGAGTTATTCATGCTGTCAATTAAACCACCACTCTATATAACTCACCCTTATTTATTTTCACTTTGCCATTTTCATGTACTGCATGATATATGCATTTAAGTTGTTCTCTTGCAGGGTACAAGCTTATGTCATTAAGTTAAAGTCAAAATTATATACTAATTAATTTGCTATATATGTTATATATTTTCAGTGGTCTAATCCAACGCACAAGCGTTGCGGTTACACCTAAGCACAAATTGATGAGGTGCGGGTTGAATGGGGACAGTTTGTCATCTCAACTTATATATAGCCATGTTCATACGTATGGAGTAGGGTACGTTAGCCATTTTTTGGTATTTAGATGGCCAAGCCAATTTTTTGTAAAGGAAGAACAAGTGCATGCAAATTTTAGAACAATGTAGTCAAAGGTTAGGAAAATTGCTGCCATGCTAATATTTTGAAAGTGTAGGCTGCTTTGAATTGGAACAATTGATGGTGTTATGGAATTTTTTTGAAAGTGTAAGCAGCTTTGAATTGGAACAATTGATGGGGTTATGGAATTTTTTTGCAAGTGTAGGCTGCTTTGAATTGGAACAATTGATGGGGTTATGGAATTTTTTTGAAAGTGTAAGCAGCTTTGAATTGGAACAATTGATGGGGTTATGGAATTTTTTTGAAAGTGTAAGCAGCTTTGAATTGGAACAATTGATGGGTTTATGGAATATATTTTGATCATGGAAGCTGTGACTATTGTTTTTGTGGGATTAATTTGTAATCCTTTTATTTTGTACTTAATTGGAATGATTGGATGAATGGAATGCATTTATGTACTTGGAATGTTTGAATGGAAGACAAATTTGTAAATGCACCAATTTCAGGCCACACATTTGTGTACTTGCATGTCCAGGGCATTTATTTGAGTTTTTGCACAAAAAAAAAAATTATTTCATACCAACCTTACATATCACTTTTTTCAGAGATTTTAATATCAGTTCTATTAAAAAAAATTGATATATAAAGATGGGTTTAATATCAGTTAATAATTGAAAAGTGATATCAAAGTTAGTTTAGATATTTGTTTAATAGGTAATGTGATATGTAAGGATGGGTGTAACATCAGTAGTTTGTAGTGAAAGTACATTTACATATCAGTTTAAATTACAGAAACGATATTTAAAATATGTTTACATACAAGTTCTTCCAAACTTTTTATTATTAAAACATAAAATAGATATCAGTTGAATAAGAAATATGATCTATAAAGATGGTTTAGTATCAGTTATTTACTGAAAACCAGTATTAAAATCCATTTAGATATCAGTTTAAAATACCAAAACGATATTTAAAATATGCTTAGATATCTGTTTTATCTAAATTCTTACTCTTTTTGACATTTTAGATATCAGTTTGAGATGTTTGGATATCAGTTTTTCCAAACGTTCTGATATTAAAACATGTAATAGATATCAGTGTATCACCGATATCTATTCTAGGGGTAGAATAGATATCACCCCTGAAAATATCGGTTTTTCACCCTAATAGATATCAATGGATTACCGTTATTAAAGGCCTTTTTTGTAGTAGTGATACTTGGTCTAATTTCGTCCAAATTGCACCAAAACGTGACCGGTTGGCAAGAAAGACATGCATAAACACTTTCTCATGTTAGGATTAGTGTTCTAGAACTAATGAACCACATTTGGTGTTGAGAATGCTAGAACACGTCATTTGGGTGCATACTTAGTCCAATTTCGTCCAAATTGCTTGAAAAGTGTTCACGGTTGGCAAGAAAACCATGGAGATGCACTTTCTCATGTTAGGATTAGCGTTTTAACAACGCACATTTGATGTTAAGAACGCACATTTGATGTTAACAACGTACAAAAACGTCATTTCGGTGCATACTTAGTCTACTTTCGTCAAAATTGCCCTAAAACGTTCCCAGTTAGTTAGAAAGACATGCGGAAACACTTTCTCATGTTAGGATTAGCGTTCTAGACCTATTGAATCAAATTTGATGTTGAGAACTCACGAAAACTGCATTTCGGTGCATACTTGGTCTAATTCCATTTATAATGAGAATGAGAAAAGCCTTAACCTCAAATTGTCTTCATTAATTCCATTTAGTTGTACGGTTGAGCAAACTTCACAAAATTCGATGATGTGCAAATAGGGATCACTACTTGTCATTCCATGAAAGCTAGGTAACAATTGCAATGTACCCAGCATTATCTTAAATGCATTTGCACAAGGTGGAAGCACAATGCAACTAGGATGAGTGGCCAAAAGAGGTTGTGTAAAATCTCTCAAGGATCTTTCTTCCTCTAATGGTGGTGGAGGTGGATTCCTATCCCTCATCCTTGCTTCCTTTGGAGGTGATTTTTCTCTTGTCTTCCTTGCACCTGATGAGTGTGCTTTTTGCATCACTTTATGATACTAATTTCTTAATCTAGAGTGTTAGAACTCGATATTTTGTGTTTCTTGTCTTGTTTTTGTGTTTTCAGGTCAAATGAAGCAGAAATAGGAAAAGGGAGCAAATAGAGTCATTCTGGGACATTTCCTGGTCAAATCAGGATTAGTGCAGAAATTCTAGTCACACTAGGAAACATCAAGTCCATAACCATCAATACAGAGTCAAAAATGAGAAATCCTGAATGGAACAGGAATTCCTGGTTAAACTAGGAAACCTAACCCTACTAGGGAAAGAAGTTCTAATGACACTAGGAGACCCTAGGGGCAATATGGTCATTATGAGAAGTCGAAATGGACAAGGAATCCTTCATTTACAAGAAATCCTAGTTGGACTAGGAAAGGTTGGTCAAAGTCAACTCTATAAAGTCAAGGTTCTAGAAGCTTCTAGAAGGTGGTGGACATCCATGGAAATGAATGGAGGGAATAAATGAATTCAACTTCAAATGGAAATGAGGGGCAAAATGGAAAGTTAAAGTCAATGGTCAAGGGTCAAAGATGATAAGTCAACGAGTCAAATGGGCCATGGGCCTATGGGATGCCGAAGTCAGATGGGCCATGCATGCCATGCACACCCTATCAGCCATGAAACCCAATGCGCAAGCCCAAGGTATCAGCCCATGCGCAAGGATGAGGGAAACCCTAGCTGGCCCTTGCTTGACTCACTTAAGCCCAAAAGGCCAAGCCTTGCCGCAAGCCCAAGTGTCTCCAAACCCTAGCTGCTACCGCAAGTAACCCTATCCTTGCCTTACAAGGATTTCTCCTCTATAAATACATCATATAGCTTCAGAACTCAGAACCCCCAAATCCTAGTTATTTTTCAGTTTTCATAATTTGTATTTTTCAGAAAGTTAGAGAGAGGAATAGCCGAAACTTAGAGAGAGGAAGAGAGAGAGTGTGGCGTGACAAGCAAGAGAGAGAAGGAAGCCAGCCTTGCCGCAAGCCCTAGCTCACCTTGCCGTGGGTTCCTCCAGCTTGCTAGGTGCCTCCTTCTTCTTCTCTTCTTGCCGCAGCCACCATAGTGATGTATCTCTTGATTTTTGTTTTTCTTTCCATCTAGTATTATGTTTTTAATATTAGTTTGTGTTTCTGATTTTATTATTAATATGGATTGGGATTTTTTTTATTTATTTCAGTTTTCTTTTAGTATGTTAATTATGTAGGTTTATTTATTCTATCTTGCATGTTAGTTGTAAGTTGATTAGTGGATATGTCATGCTTTAACAAATCGTTCATCCGTCTCTTGATCGATTAGTTTGATGTTTGCATGTATTAAATTTTCATTAACTGTTTAAATCCGTCACTAGTTGTTTGCGTCCTTTGACTGGCCACCTTAGGATAATTGTATCCAGTTTATTTGTTAGGTTTAGCTGTGAAATAATCAAAGACACTAAATCACAAGTAACAAGGGAATAAGGGATTATTCTTGGTAATGGGGTTGGGCGACCTCTATAAGGAAATAATCAAAGCTTGTATGTTGTGCATGTTTGACGTTCTCACAGATCTTAATGACTCTTGCATGGGTAACAGCTGCCTTAGCTTAGCACTAGGGAACATGTAAGTTAACTGATTAAGAAAGGCCCAAGAAGCTCTTAGTTTATGCTTTAGGAGAAGAATTGCGAGAAAGTAACTAATCAAACCTTTTAAGCAGTCAAACTTTAATATATTGTGTTTGAATTAATTGTCCTTAGCCTTGGATGGTTATAGCATGCTTATCTGATTTGAAACTGAAAACTTAACATTGCAAGATAGAATAAAGGGTGTGTGCGTGTGGTGATGTGTGCGTGTGTTTCCATCTTTCCAAAACCCCCCATTTAGTTATTCTTGTGATTATTTGAACTGATTTGTTGTTTATTAACCATTCCCTATGGGATCGACGTCGTGCTTGTACGCTTTTGCTACTGATGCGATTCGTGCACTTGCGAGTATACTTAGAATGAAATAGATGTTTATTTTGTTCTAAGAAAACATTCAACAAGTTTTTGGAGCCGTTGCCGGGAAATGGTGTCTAATATCAATGAATTGGTTTAATTAGTCATTAGAATTAGGTTATATTAGTTAGTTTTTATTTTTGGTTAATTTTTAGTTTTTAATAAATGTCATGCCTTTATAAGCATTCTTTCTACTGATTGTGTGTTTGCTCTTGATTAGGTGTTGCAAGGTTAGAGAGGTTAAAAAACGAAGCATTAGGTGCTTTTGAAGTCAGCCCTCAACCTAGTGCATCAGATTCGAGTAGTGAGGAGATTGGAAGCGTCGATATGGCTGAGACAAATGAGAATGTACCGCAGCCCCTGAGTAATTTTTCAGCACCCTCGCTGCCCACTCAACCATCTTGCAGCCGTCATGCAACAATAGCCACTGATTTCGAGATCAAGAGTGGTCAGATACACTTGTTGCCGAGTTACCATGGTTTGAATGGGGAGGATCCGATCCACTTCCTGAAGGAGTTTTCTGGGGTATGTGAAGCCGCACAATTAAGGGGTCTGAATGCCGATCAGTATTGTTTGAAGATGTTCCCTTTTGCGCTTAAGGACAAGGTGGTGAGGGATCAAGCCAAGGTGGATTCGGCATGTGTTGGTGCATTTATGTCAAAAACTGAAGATGAGGCTACAGAATTATTTGAGTCACTTTCTTTGAGTTCTCAACAATGGGATTCTAATCGTTCAAGAGGAGTACCAAAGAGAGGGTTATATAAGGTGGCTGATGTGCCAAACACCATGGAGGGACAAATTTTGGAAATCAAGACTATGGTGCAGAAGTTGTCATTGGCTCAAGAAAAGTTGATGGGAATGCAAGGACAAGGGGGTGACGTGGAACAAGTGAATCAGGTTGGAAGCTATCCTAGGGTGCCATACGATCCTTATTCCAACACTTACAACCCTGGATGGAAGAACAACCCGAATTTTAGGTGGAGCAACACTAATGGACAGCAAGCTAGTGGGAGCAACAACAAGCCTTATGTGCACCCTAATACCGAGAGGTCTAGCTTGGAGGACAAGATTGCACAGATTGCTCAAATCACCACTTCCCTTGCTGATGAGTGTGCATTTTGCATCACTTTATGATACTAATTCCTTAACCTAGAGTGTTAGAACTCGCTATTTTGTGTTTCTTGTCTTGTTTTTGTGTTTTCAGGTCAAATGAAGCAGAAATGAGAAAAAGAAGCAAATGGAGCCATTTTGGGACAATTCCTGGTCAAACCAGGAAAACGAGTGAAATCCTGGTCAAACTAGGAAAAGTGCAGAAATCCTAGTCAAATGAGGATTCCTAGTCACACTAGGAAACATCAAGTCCAGAACCATCATTGCGGAGCCAGAAATGTGAAATCCTGATTCGAACAGGAAATCCTGGTCGAACTAGGAAACCTAACCCAACTAGGGAAAGGAGTCCTAATGACACTAGGAGACCCCAGGGGCAATATGGTCATTACGAGAAGTCGAAATGGATAAGGAATCTCTCATTTTCAAGAAATCCTAGTTGCAC
>QANW01008198.1:331247-400068 GCA_003254865.1 Dryas drummondii | reverse complement strand
AACATGTTACCACTTTCTTGATCGATCGATCAAGAAAATGGTAATTTGGTTCAAGAATATGGTAACCCAGCCCAAACTTGACCAAACTTACCATTTTCTTGATTTATTTTCTCAAGAAATGGTAACTTTTTCTCAAGAAATGGTAAGTTACCATTTTCTTGAACCAAACATCAAGAAAATGGTAACCAAATCAGTGGGGCAAAAAAACGTTACCACTTTCTTGATCGTTTGATCAAGAAAATGGTAACCTCGATCAAGAATGTGGTAACCAAGCCAAATCTTGACCAACGTTACCATTTTCTTGATTTCTTTTCTCAAGAAATGGAATCATTTTCTCAAGAAATGGTAAGTTACCACAATCTTCATCGAAGTTACCATTTTTTTGAACCAAACATCAAGAAAACGGTAACCACATCAGCTAACCAAAACACGTTACAACTTTCTTGATCGTTCGATCAAGAAAATGGTAACTTGGTTCAAGAAAGTGGTAACCAAGCCTAATCTTGACCCAAACTTATCATTTTCTTGATTTTTTTTCTCAAGAAATTGTAACATTTTCTCAAGAAATGATAAGTTACTATATTCTTGATCGAAGTTACCATTTTCTTGAACCAAGCATCAAGAAAATGGTAACGGAATCAGCCAAACAAAACACGTTACCACTTTCTTCATCGATCAATCAAGAAAATGGTAACTTTGTTCAAGAATGTGGTAACCCAGCCCAAGCTTAACCAAACTTACCATTTTCTTGATTTTTTTTTCTCAAGAAATGGTAACATTTTCTCAAGAAATGGTAAGTTATCACATTCTTGATTGAAGTTACCATTTTCTTGAACCAAACATCAAGAAAATGGTAACAGAATCACTGGGCCAAAAAAGTTACGCACTGCAACTACATATAGACAAAAGGGCAATTGCATTTCTAGAATGCTAAATACAAGCTTCTGTTTGACAATCAGGTTTTGACATGCAATTTAAAATTACATAGTTTGACTAGTCTGGAGATGCGCTAGAGGCGGCATATGTTGAAGAATGCCTCCTTTGACACATTTACTCTGCGTAGGATTGAATGATAGGTCTACTACGTCCTCGTGCACAACTCAGGTTCCTAGAAGACGTATTATTATAGAGGCAAGCCCCTACCCATGGCAGTATTTTTTCAGCATCTTTCACAAAAGGAATGTATTTGTCTAGTCTAACATACCCAATTATCCTATGCTAGTTTAAATTGGAGTGCCTGAATATTTACTAACGAACATGAACTTATTAATTTTAATCCTCAATTTCTGAAATAGTGATTAGAACCCCCAGTTAATCTACTCATTCCAAGCACATGAAAAAGTAACGTCTCAAACAGTTAATTGTCATAATTTTTAGGATGCATATACATCGACTGTCCTCCTACGTCCAAAAGTTTTGCCTTTGAGCAGAAGTAGGTAGAATTTTCTAAAAATGCTGACTTGAGCCACATTTTTCAGAATTTTTGTGTTATGCATAAATCAACTTAGACATTAACTTCAACAAGTAGGTGATGATTCATAAATTAAAGGCTGATTGCGAAGGCGATACACGCTAAGTAAAAATAAATGACATAATAACAGTGTGTTTTTTTTTTTTAACTTGGGTGGGTTAATTTTAATAATTTTGGGCGGGGAAGAAATTTTGGTTTCAATTTCAATATTTTGGGCGGGGAATGAATTTTAGTTTCATAAAATCACATTTTTTGGGAGGGGAAGCAAATTTGGTTTCAATTTTAAGTTTTTGGGCAGGGAATGGTACTTTTGATTTCCACTTCAACTTTGTAGGGTGAAAATTGATAATTTTTTTTGGAAGCGTCCAATAAATGGCCAAAGCACTTCCGGTCATCCCACTATATATACTATATCAAGTATATTGATCGAAATTAACTAAGACAATATATTAGAGGTCAATATTGGTACTCAAATATCATTTTAGATTGACAAGAAAACATCTTATGTTTTTGTAAACCACAACATATGTATTCTAAAAGTTTTAAAATATAAATTGATTGCATGTCTAAATGTGATTGTCAAACAGGGGTGTCAAACTGCCAATTTGATATAGCAATTGCACATCGGGTTGGAATAGATTGACATTGCAATAATATTTACTCCAAATGTTCATGTATCACAATATGCTAATAAGGGCATATCACTAAAGAAAACATCCGTGTGTATCCAAACATAATATTTACCAAAGTGTCTACATATTTTGACAACATATCCACATTTACACATCAAGTACCAAAAAGTGCCAATACACATGCTTGTATTTTGATGCCAACTGCAATAATACCCCTTTATGTATTAACCAAACCAAAGTCAGCAACCTTGGCCCTCATGTCATCCCCAAGAAGTATGTTTGAGGGCTTTAAATCTCTCGTGCTGGGGGTATTCTTCTCTTCATTGCTTTGTGGGACAGGGGGGCTGTTGTTCTTGCTGGCTGCCTTCTGTGAGGGGCTTTTTTTGTGCTTGGCTGCAAATTTGAAAAATAAGAATGAACTTCATTTAAGGGGACATGAGATTTCTAACCAATTTAAAGCAGCTGTAAGATAAGAATGAACTTCATTTCAGAATTTGATACCAATGCAAGGAAAGAAAGTCTAAAAAACAGGCAAAATTTCAACCAATGCATAATAATCTGTATCAAGCCTATAAAATATGCAAGTGTGCAGCTAGTGTATAAAATGTGGAACAAGTGTATGAAATTAGGAGCCTACCAAAGCTTTATGTAATTGAGGTTCCAAGCAGCCAAACCAATCCTAATTGTACCATTTTTTTTTAATGTTTTTTATTTGAATTTGCAAGTTAAAATGTTATTATAATTGGTAACGTATACTAATTAATAGATTAAGCATAAAGATCAGCAGTCAAAAGCAATGTCGCACAGTAGTACAAATTAACTGATTTGTAAAAATGTATTCAACTGCAAATTTTGAGAACAAAGGAAGAACCTCTACCTTACTGAGCAATACAGAAGTATGATCTACTAATTCAAATTATCAGAATATTTTAATCAAACTGTTTGATTAATCAGAGTGTTTTAATCATGAATCGATACCTACTAAAATCATAATCTATATACGAAGGTAAAAAAGTGGAACCACTTTTCCACAGCACCCCTGAACAAAGGAAAAAAGAAAACCAGAAAGCCTAATCTCTATTTTAAGAGACTTAAAGCCCTAGCTAGCCCAAATGACTGCATGTCCATTTTACGTTGGACAATTGAATTGAGAAACCTAATGAATTAGCTTTCAAAGTCAATTTTGCGACGTCTGTATCTTGCTAAGTAGCTATATCTATACATAGACAATATTCACCATTAAACCATCTTATTATTGGGCATATGATCAACTATTTAAGAAACCTGAAGATAAAATAAATGATTTCACAATATGTTTATGTGTTTATTAACATTATTGTTTAGGTAGAAACTTGCCAAAAGCAGACATAATATACAATGGGTTTATAAAATTTTGGGGTCCTAAATATTTGACGGCCTGAGATATATAGTTATCTCATTCATTTGCCTACTTTCAAGACCAGCCTTAGACATAACCAACCTTTCAAGGGTTGCAAACGAAATGAAATCAAGTCCATAACGAAAATCAAATACTGCCATCTTTGCCAACATAAACGGAAAAATTTAGCAAGCTTAAATTCACATGCATTAAGTGGAGGAAATTGATAACAATGCCACCCCCAAAACAAACTCACAGGCTCGACGACCTTGCAAGTCAATGCAGACGACCAAGCAAACCAAACCGAGGAAGAAAAACAGAAGGCAAGCAAGCAAACGCAAAGAAAAGGCAAACAAAAAATATTTGATGCCGCAGACAAATATTGTAATGGATGAAAAGGTAAAATGCTATAATATTGTAATTAGAAGAAAATGATGACATAAAATAGGCTGTGATTAAAATTAAAAAAATTAAACGAGAAATTTAAAGTATTGAAACATTATATCTAAAATCTTATTTGGGATGCTTCAATAAAGATGACTTTGTTATCAAATTGCATACAATAAAAAACTGCATTTATCAATCACTTTTTTCATATCATTAAGAAAAGAACATGGTTGAGATTTGAATATATGCATAAATGAAATTTGAAATTTGAAATGGAAGAAAAGAATATATCAATTATTTTCTTAATCCACAAACATAATTGCAACAATACCTTGTCTTGCAGATCAGACACCTTCATATTTACTTCTTTAAATGTGAATGTTGCTTTGCTTAACCCAGGAGTCCTTCATGAAAAAAAATAAAAAAAATGGGTCAAGCAAATGGGGAGCAGAGTCATAAACTTGTGAGCATACTTGTAATGAATTAATTAAGGAGACCAGGGTAAAAATGAGTGGGTAGCCAAATATAATTAGCAGCAAATCAAGAACGAAAAAAATTATGCACTTAAGCTACTGCTGACTTGAGGTTTCGTAATGGAAATATCTCAAAAATACCTTATAGCTCGAGAGCAGCCCCTAGTTTCACCTTTGAGAGAAAATATAAAAAAACATTCATTTTCAGCAATTTCTTCATCGCATAAAATATGATGCTTCAAGCACCATTGGATTAACAAATAAATCAATAAATGGAACAAGTGGCAGGAAAAGGCAAAAAACAAAACCAAAAGAAAATAATGTAGCTTCAGCTGGGACTAAAAAACTTACTTTCTGCTGCAGCTGGAATATAAGGCATCACAGTCACCGGATTTTGGGGAAACCATGGCTGAGATACACCACCCATGAATGAGGATTGCAACTGGGCATTTCGGAGAGAAGTTTGTAAGGAGCTCATGTCCAAAAACTGAAATAGATAACACAGACAATTAGAAACGATAAACCTAAAAAGTGTACATGTTTATGTTTTTGGACTCAAAGTTGCTGTCAGTATTCCTGAAATTATGGAAGAAGAGCGGGGGAATAAAAAAATACTCTTGGTGTTCTTAATCATTGAGAAAATGAACAAAGGAGTTTAAGCTTCATGGCACCGTTAGGTTTGAGAAACCTCATGTTAAATTGTAGACCAATTATATATGCCAAGGATGATTGAACTATAATAGTATATATATGTAAATTGGTCCTTGTACAGTCCAAATCCTTCTTTAAATTAACTAATCCCCATTTACAGTCCAAGCATGACATGGTATACATTGATTAAAACCAATATGTTACAGTCTATAAATCACATCACTTGCAGACTTGCTCAGGAGATTAAAACCACAATAATGAAATAACAAGCAATTGAACAATGGCAATCTCTATCTTTACATCTTTTATTTTTCTTTCTTGTTTGTCACTATGTTTTCTTAGAAAGCCTTTTCTATGATTGATCGCAACACAAAATCAATTTCTATCATACAGTACAAATCAGCATAACAGAGGCAACCTTACGAAGTTACCAATGGCACGCCCAAAACCACATGGAACTGCTGCAGCATCGACATCCCAATGCACATGAGTCGTGGCCATCAGTTCTCACCCTGAAAGAGAAAAATTGAACTGCCTTCATAAGAGGCTCAGCAAGGGAAAAAGCCATAAAGTGAAAATAAAAATAAAAAGGATGCCTAGATACTTCATCAAAAGTGGGGAAAATCAAGGCTGAAAAAATGGTGCTTTTAAAGATTTTTTTTTGTAAGAATGGTTTTTTTAAAGAATTGAGTACTACTTTTTTGCTTATACTGACGGTAGTGATTACAAAACCATTAAAAATGAATACACAGAGCATAAAGTTCATGCAAGACAATGAGATATCTTATATAGGCAAGTAGACTCCACACAACTAATTAAAAATCAAAACCTTAGAAGTTGTATTGTGTTTTATCTTAGAAGATACAGACTGATGTCCCACAGTTCCACTTAACACTGGCCAATGCCTCTAAACAAAGCATGCCTCTCAACCCCAGTAGAAACCAAAGAGTTTTAAAATATAAATTGATTGCATGTCAAACTGTGATTGTCAAACAGGAGAGTCAAACTGCCACTTTCATATAGCAATTGCACATTGGGCTGGAATGGATTGACATTGCAGTAATATATACTCCAAATGTTCATGTATCACCATATGTAACACATACTCATACAAATCCATATTGAAAAATAATGAGAAATAAACAAAATGAACGCACACATACATCATCATTTCAATAACTCCCGAGTACCACCAAGAAACCAATTAATCCAATTAATCAAATTTCAAAGAGAGCAGCAAACCAATCCACCAAGAAACCAATCGAAATAATCCAATTAAACCAATTTGAAAGACATGTACACAAGAGACGAGACATACCTAACCAATTTGCAATGGAGCATCACCTGCCCTTGTTTCTATTGCTTCGTCTTACAGCTGGTATTACGTCGGGGACAGTTCTTTCCTTCCGCTTCTTCGAAACAGTAGATGCAGCAGGGCAGGTGGGAATGGGATGTGATTGTTCTTGCGCGTCCTCGTGGTCATCATCCACTGCCTCTTCCTCGTGATCGTCCTCCCTCTTTGGTCATTGTTAGGACTGTCAGGTTCATCCGCTTATTCAACCCAATTATTCAGTTTCAACCCAATTATTTAGACAAAATACTACCCATTATTTTACACCCTACCAAATTCTACCCAACTCACTCAATCGAACCAATTTGAAGCCAAATTGTCAAACTCAATGGGAAACGTCAAGAGTAATTTTAACCCAAATTCTGAAATCCCTAAATATATCCATACCTTGAAATCGAACAATTATCAAAACTATCCACATGAACCCATACCCCAATAACAATTTTAAGCCAAATCCTCAAATTAAATGGGAAAACGTCACGACCATACCAAACCCATAGTGCAAAATACCTTAAATTAACATAGCACAACAGAGGAAGGAGTGAGCAATTCGTGTGATGGATGTGCAATTCGTGGTTGAGCTCTGTCCCATTAAATTGATTCTTTGTGAAGTGAGCTCTGTCCCTCTGGAAGTGTGGATGGATCTCGGATTGGGTTGTGCACTCAGCTCAGCTCTGCCCCTGTGGAAGTCTGGGTTGTGCACTCAGCTCAGCTCTGCCCCTGTGGAAGTCTCGATGTATGATTTTTTCGTGACAGGCTACTGTTGAGTGCTAACCCTGTATATTAGCTCACTTTCTCTCTCATCTCATTAACTTGTTACCTGCTGGCCCATAAGATTTTTTCTTAACCGTTAGATCAACATTTACTGATCTAACGGTCAAAAGCTTGAAGGCATCTAATGCCTGCAGTTATGTTAGAATTTCCGCATTTCTAAACACCAAATTTTGTTCATCATCAAATAATGTACGTATAATTATACACATTTGCACACATTTTTAACCTCATTTATTATTATACCTTAACGGAAGAGGCCTATATATATATATATATATATTAGAGGTAGACTCACCTCCATCCAATGCAGCTCTTCTTGCAATTGCATGGCAGGACCACCAACAGGCTGAGTTTCTGCAGAATAATATTCCATATCTGCAGCTTGGTGCATTATGGTGTTGTCATCACAGTCAATCCTGGGAGACAACCTTTGGGTTACTGTTTTGCTACTTTTTACAAGCTTATAGATCTCCAAACGACGATGCTTAAAGGCCAAATGCAAAATGTTGCGTTCTTCATCATCACTTACGTGCTCAACTGCCATAGGATACACCTCAAGTATCTTTTCCACAATTGTTAGTATCCCTGTGCTTGTTGCTATAAGCAATGGGGTACTATACATATTAAATAAATATTGCCCCCTCTTATCTTCTGATGTTGTATTAAATGAATATTGCCCCTTCTTATCTTCTGATGTTGTATTAAATGAATATTGCACCTGCTTATCTTGGGATGTTGGTTCCTCTTCTTCGACCTCACTACGATACTTGATCTCCATGTTATCAGTACTACCATGGTTGGTTGGTTTCTCTTCTGCAACATTCCCTTTTTCACCCCTTTTACATTGAATTAGATGATCCGATCGCGATGACCCCAGAGAAATCCCCCAGTCATGTTCTTTACTACTTTTCATCCATGAATAGTCTCTCTTGACTAGCAAATAGGTAAGATCCGATAGTGCTACTTGATTTTTCTTTTCTTTCCATATGATATGGATATTCGGCCATCCTATATGTTCATCATTCATGCATGCATATATATGATTAATTAATTAGTTCAAAACAAACATAAGATTGAAAGTTAAGCAAAAACAAGACATAAGTAGAGATTTAATCCATTTCCAAGAACCCAAAAATATTTGATCATCACTCAATCTTCATAATTAAGCACATTTTCATTAGGTGAGGACACCCAAAAAGAAGTACATGCAAGCCAGAAAAAAAATTAACCTTTAGCGAGCCAATTCCATAAGCCAATGTACAGCTTCATAGTACAAACTGCAATTATATGCAACTAGATCAGGAGCACATTTTGTATACATGCATGTAAACTTCATCAACTTCTTGGTATTTGACAAATACCAAGAATGCATACATTGTGCCAATTACCTGTAATCTTCTCTTTTGCCATGCCTGTAAGCTTCGTCAAATAGCTAGATTTGCAGGGTTGATTGCAACCCAAGCCACACTCCAGATCACCTTGTGGATTTGGTGGTGGAACCAGATTATCATTATGAGGACCAACATAATGATCATAAGTAGGAAGGCCTGTACAAATAAGAAATGAAATTTATATATATTAGTTATGGAATTGCTTCATCGATCAGAATTGTCCCCATAAAATGTTAAATTTGACAATATATTTAATTGATTTTATAAGTTTATGAAGTGTTTATCCACTTGCCCACTTACCAAGGAGGCTAGGGGAGGTCCTCCAGAGACCAGAGACCACTGTATTTATTGCAATTAAGAAACCATTGAGCTCAGGGTTATACAGCTTATACTGATGGGGCTCAAAGTAAAATTCCCTAATCCCAAATAATTCAGTCTCTTAACTTTTATTGATAAGCTGCCGAGCCCAACCAAAAAATAAGGATAATTTAATCCAAGACAATTGAGCCATCAGCGGAGCAGACAAAGTTACAAAGTTACAAACCTTGCAGGGGGCTGTCGCGACGGAGAAGACAGAGTGAAGAGAGAGAGAGAGTCACGCAGGAGGAGGCAAGGGGCTGTCGCAGGCAGAGAAGACAGAGTGAAGAGAGAGAGAGTCACGCCGGAGAAGGAGGCAAGGGCCGGGCTGTCGCAGGCGGAGAAGACAGAGATCTGAGTGTGTGGATGCAAATGAGGCGCTGGGAGTGCTTGACTAGATACAGTGAAACTTCGTCGAAATTTGAGCATTTTACAAAAATGCACTTGTAGGGGGTTGAAATTTTCAGCCGAAATATTAGCAAAATTTTTGTGTTTCGTCAAAATATTATCGAAAATTAAGGGTTATGCGATAAAATTTCAGAATCTAAAAAAACAAAAATTTCGCCAAAATTTTCAAAATTTTACTCCTTATATATATCTAAGCATACTTGGGAAAAAAAATTAATCCATAAATTTGCCCGATCATAAATATACTAGCTAGAAGATGTAGACATGAAATTCGTGTGGGTTGGTATGTTGAAAGGGACTACGTGTACATGGCTATGTATGTAGGATGAGGTACTGCCATGTGCATATATGAGCGTGCATGGCAATGTATCTATTAATAAAACTGAAACTCTTTCAATTGTAAAACACATTCTACAAGTTATTTATTTATTCAAAAGGATATACTAGTGAACATTTTTTAACGATTTGGATAAAAAGATTTAAAGATATGAAATTTTATAAATTTTAAATGATATTTAAATAAATTAATATTGCTGAAATATTGAATCGATAAATTATTTCTTACATACAAGTCTCAAATCTGGTGTTGGTAGGATTTACAACAACATTTTATAAAATTCGACTCTGCCCTGTGCAAAATGTTCGACAATATAAAAGTTGACCGAAAACCCTTAATTGAGCCAAAAAGAAAGTTTGAGATCCTTAATTGGAATAAAATGAATATCACATCTTCAATTGCAACAATGGGTATAATATGAGTACTTTTATTAAAATTATCCCTTAATTAAACTAGTTTATATATGTTTTAATTTGTTTAATTAAATTTTTACTATCCTAAATATCTAAAACTTCTAAAAATTAAAACACAAGAGTAAAAAGTGAAACACAAAATTATTAGGTTTATTCTCTAATTTGTCCCTTGAAACTAAATTTTTTTTCAGTTTACCCCCTGAAAGTTAATTCTTCTCAATTTACCCCTCGAACTTTATAAAACATTTCCCTCCATCAAATCCGTCTATGGCTCTGTTAAAAAATCCGATGTGACACTTACGTGGACTGACAACATGCCAAATGGACACCACGTCAGAGAGAAAAAAAATAAAAACAAACAAAAAAATTGAAAAAAAAAAAAGAAAGAAAGAAAAAAGGGAGAGGAGCAGACCCTCCTTTCCCACCCGGAGCATCCCTCCCCATCCCTACAAAATTTTGAAACAAAGGGCTTGTTTGACACTGCTTTTAAAATTGTTAAAAGCACTTTCAAATTAGTAAAAACACTTTTGATAGCGTTTGACAAAAATAATTAGAAGTGATTTTGAGTTATAAAAACACTTCTAAGAAGTTTTTTGAGAAGCACCTGACAGGTGTTTTCTCAAGAAATACTTTCAAGTGCTTTTGTATAAACAACTTAGAAGTTTTATAAAAATTTATATGTGCTTCTTAACATAAGCGCTTCTGATAAAAGCGTTACTAAATAAAAGTGCTTCTAAGAAGTACTGTCAAACGGGCCCAAAAACTCACATCATTTGGCATGTAAGTTTTGCCTACAACTCCCATTTTTGCCTTCCCCCCCCCCCCCTTCATTTTTTTTCTCTCATTTTCCTTTCTTTCTCCTTTTCATTTCCCTTTTTTTCTCCTCTTTTTTTTTTTTCAACTTTTTTGTTTGTTTGGTTTTTTTTTTTCTCTCTGACGCCATTTGGCATGTTGTCAGTCTACATAAGTGGTACATCAGATTTTTTAACATGACGTGGTGTTCATTTGGCATGTTGTCAGTCTACATAGGTGCCATATCAGATTTTTTAACAGAGTCAATTGACGGATTTGACGAAATAGTGTTTTGTAAAGTTTAGAAGATAAAGTGAAAAGAATTAACTTTTAAGGGCCAAAGTGAGAAGAAAAGTTAATTTTAAAAGGCAAATTAGCAAATAAGCGAAATTATTATTTATTAGTCAGAACTTAAAACACTAAAGCCGCCGTTCTCTCTCTGCTCTCTCTCTCTCTCTCTCTCTCTCTCTCGTCTCTCTTTCCCAGATCTGTCTCCGGCGTCTCCGTCGCGATTTTCCAGAAAGCAGCGCCGCATTTCTTCTCCTCTCTCTCTCCGGCGGGGATCTCGGCCCTCGTCTCTCATCGGCGACAGCGTTGCCTCTCTAAGAGAAACTCGACTACAACAAGGTATTTTTCCGTAAATCTTTGGGCTTTTTTTGTTCATTCTTTATGTTGCTGCTTCAATATTAGTTAGGGTTTTGCACGAAATTTATTGTTGTAAATCCTTTTACTTCAATTGCCCTAATCTCTATATGCAACATTTGGGAGTGGATCGGTAGGGAGATAAAGCCTTCTACTTTTCTTTTTTGGCCATTCTACTTTTTTTTGTTTTTTTTTTTTTGGGGTTTTTGATTGTTTCTGTATCGGAAAAATTTTGGGTATATTTTTTCAATATTACTGTAATGTTGATGCTGCTTGAATTTGTCGGCTTAAGTAGTCAGATTGCCAATTGTATGACTCAAAATTGGCTTAAATTGATAATATCCTGACAAATATACGTAATTGTAGCTTAAAATACATATTAAAATCAATAATTCAGAGGGATAATGAAGTTGAAAACCGAAGAAAAGTTTTTCAGTTTTTTATGTACTTGTTTGTGTTCTTATACGAAGGTATATTGCAACTTAAAAATTTCATGCTCCAATACATATTTTTATTTCACGGAATATGTAGAGCGTCATGGTTCTTATAGACATTTTTTTTAGCCTAACTTTGGACTGAGAGATCTTGTGTAAGTTTTTTTGAGTTTTTTCCAGATAAATTACTATCAAATAAGTATTAGTTGTACGTTAAGAGTAGATTTAACCCATGTGAGAGGATCTTTGTTATGCTTTATGTTCATTGATTTGGCAGTTTGAAACTTTTACTGGCAAGACTCTTTCGATAAGTTTTGTCAGCAAAATACTGCACCCATTCCTATCACATGTTTTAAAACCAGTTGATTAAAAGTGTTTTCTCATTTGGCTTTTCTCAATTCTCCCTTTTGGTTCCAGATATTTACTTCCTTATAATTAAAAAAAATACTTGTTTAATTTTGGGAGTGTGTCTATTTTGTAAAAAGTTAGAGCTGTGTGTTTGTTTTGCCCCAAAGTTTAAATTTTGAAACTCGAGTTTGTATGTTAATATTTTATCAGTTTTTACTGTTAAGAAATTGGGATTTCTTGACCTTATTGACCCACTCATGGTGATATTTGATGAATTTCAATGACCTAATTACTATTTAAATGCAGGGTGTCAGAGCATTTGGGATTGCAGTATTGATATCTTCTTGGAACTGCGGACAGTTGGTCATTCTGCATATTTTGATTTGAACGTTGTGATTTCGAACATGTCGAGCAAGAAAGAAGAGAAATCTCAGGCTGCGGCTGAAAGGATCAAGGCTGCAGCCTTGACTGCTGCAAAAGGTCTTAGTCGAGCTCAGGCCGAAAGGGCTGCTGCTGCTGCCGCCCGAAATGTTAATGCTTATGGGCAGAAGGAAGAAGGACCCAGCAGATGGCAGGAGAAAAGGGAAGCCAAGAGACAGATGTATTTGATGAGTACTGAAAAGGCAGTGAGATTGGGTGAACGGAAAGACCTTAAGTCTATTGTGTCCACCATTGGTAGTGCATCTTCACAATGCCAGAAGTGTTTCCAACCTGGGCATTGGACATATGAATGTAAGAATGAACGTGTTTACATCTCTCGGCCGTCTAGGACCCAGCAACTCAAAAATCCTAAACTGAAGATGAAGTTGTCAATATCCTACGATTTGGATAATCCAGATACTAAGACGGAAGAGAAGAGTGAAAAGCAGTCAAAGAAAAGCAAGAGGAAGCATCGGGCAGCTTCTGATTCTGGCAGTGATAGTGAGGCTTCAGTTTTTGAGACTGATAGTGGGGCATCATCAGTTACAGGATCAGATTATTCTTCAGAGGAGAGTAGTTCAGATTACAGTTCATCATCTGATTCAGAGGAGGAGAGGAGGCACCGGAGGAAGAAAAAGAAGCAAAAGATGGGAAGGAGACATAGAAGGTACAGCTCATCATCTGAATCTTCTGATTCAGAGTCAGCTTCCGAATCTGATTCTGATGATAGGCGCAGCCGGAGGAAGAGCAAGAGGCACAGCAGAAAGCGTTAATTGAGGTAATTGAGCAGAAAGGAGAATATGATCATGTCTGGTTCAAAGATCTGTTGTGTTTTACTTGTCAACCAGTGGACATAACAAGCTCAAACGAATTATAGTTCATTTGTGATTTTGGGGCTTTCTAGATGAGGGATATGCATGTTGTCAATTTGGGCCAAATAATCTTTGTAGATGTTTACCTGTGATTTCTTTCATTTTGACTTTGGGATTATTTGAAGTTGTACTGTACTTGAGTGGCTGTTTTTATAAATCAAGCTTTCTTCGGTAAACTTCCATGGTTTTTGAACTTTTAAGCTTTTGCATACAACAGTTTACTTTTTTGCCAAATCCTACGTATGTATATGATTTCTCTCTTTCATAAAGTAGCTGTATGTCCCCAGTAGGCTTGTACTGAACAGTGTACATCTCCCATGGACTGTCTGGAAATTCAGGAGATTTGGCCTGTGTTTTAATAATCCGGCCATAACATCAACTACCATCATCCTTACCCTCATTTTTTGCTTATAGAATTAAGTCAGGGAAACCAGTAACGATTAACGACTTAACCATCATCCTCACCCTCATAATCCTGTACGTAACGATTAACGAATTCTTTCAACAATTAAGTCAGGGAAACCAGAAACTTCAGGCAGAGCCATTTTGAAATATTTACTGTACACATCAGAAGGACCTACAAATTGAAGTGTCAATTTACAGCAGCCATCCCCAGAGCCTGCAAATGAAGAATACTCCAGGTCTTCAACTTTGCAAAATTCCACAGCTCCTATTCTCCCCTTTATAAATGTCCAAGGTGGATTTTCTCTCATTCCACCAAGATTGAAATAATCCTGATGTTCCTTTTCTTGCTGATTGCTGTGACTTCCTTTTCTCCACTGGATTCATGTCACGACCATAATAACTACTTCTGCTTCTAGCAAACCTGCATCCAACTGTTCTCCTTGAATTTGATCCTCATTCTTCATTCAGAAGTTGAAACTTGTCCATGGAACCATTTTGGGGACTTCTAATTGTATTCCCTGGCTCATGTCCTTGACCCAATTTGAGATCATGATCCACACTACTTGGATCACGTGCAGATGCCTTCAACCCCATGGTGAAGGTTAGCTCTAGAAATAAGATTATGGTTGCTTGTATTTCAAGTATATGAAGAGCCTTCTCCATTGCCACCACTATCACCTTCTAAATTAATCCTAGCCCTCTGTGATTTCACACTTCTAAAAACAGCTCCGAAGCTTCACTTGCGCATGTGAAAACTGTGATGTCATACATACAGTACTGATGCCATTCAGCCCTACACGCGTCAGCCATCCAAGGAAGGTAAGAGATAGATGCTCTTTCCAAAAGCCCTATAAATACCACCCTTTACAGAGGAAAGGGGGCATGACTGATCACTCGTGAATAACTTCCCTATCACGAGGAAACCACGTGGTGTTACAATCCAATAAAAATAAGACACTTGGGGCCTGTTTGTTACATGGGAGTAAAGGGTACTGTGTTAAATAAGACAGTTGTTTGGTTACACTTTGGTACCGGGTACTGGTTTAAGTGGGACAACATAAGCCCACTCCACTTAAAACACGGGCTTAGCCCTGCTTGTATAACACTGTGTTGAAGGGCAGTGCTAAATAAGAATTCTGTTAAATAAGACACGTTATTTTCTTTCTGTTTATTCGCGATCGCATCGTTTCCCAAACTCATCTGAGTAGCTCTCTCAGTTGAATCCATGGAGGAGAGCAGCAAATCTGTCCTTCCTATTCTCTCGCTCTCTCTTTCCCTCCTCTCTCTTTTTCTCTCAATCTCTCCCTCTTTCTCCTTGGGCCAGCTTGGCTTGGAAATTGGAATTGATCTACTAGGTTTTTAATTTGTCTGAGATGTACTGAATTGATGGCTTGGGTTTTTTTCTTTAATTTTTCTGGGTTTTTTTCTTCTTTTTTTTCCCATGTTTTTATTTTGGCTTTAATTTCCGAGTTTTCTTTCCAATTTTATATGGGATTTGTTCTTATCTTTTTCCCTCTTTCTTCTTCTTTTTCTTTTTTTCTCTGCTCGTCAATGGCTTCGGAACAACGCAAGCCCCTTGTCCAACAATCATTCTTATTCATCATTCTCCATATTCCCTTTGTACACAAGTGCAGTTGTTTGCAAAGGATTATTAAATTGTTTAGCATAATTTTATGATTATTGAATTGTTAAAAAAAAATTAGACTTCACTCGATGAGTGTGTCAAGAATGGCAAATTGGCAATGCTCTTGAGTTGGGCCTCTTTGGGAGGCGATGGCATGGAGAATTGGTTTCCAATCTGTTGCACATATGTATAATTTGAGATTTCTTTACAATTTCATGGAAAACAATATTTAATTTATTGCCTTGAAACTATATTAAGAAATTTTATAATTATTTAGGCTTTGAAACTATATTAATTTTTTTTATATAATTATATGTTTAATTATTTAAAAATTAAAAATTATAACTGTAATGCACCAAATAATACTATTTTCATTATCTTGCTTCTTAATCCGACACAATACCAAACATAAAATATCACTTTGTCCAGCTTACTCCAGTCCAGCATAATCCATAAAAATAGTTCAGTTTTACACAGTAACAAACGTAGCCTTGGAGTTAGCATATCGTGTCACAACTCAATAAATTACTAAATTAACTAATTTTTGTTGGTATGATGAGAGCATATGCCTCATTTTTATTGGGTTGTGACACCACATCAACTTGCTGATGCGTCATCACCGTGACAAGGAAGTTCTTCTCCTGATCAGCACATACCCTACCAAATTTCAGATTCAAGAATCTCATTTGCCTTAGAGATTTCCTTGGAATATCATGTAATCTTCTAAAGTTGTCTCTATTTTTTTTTTTTTGGGCCATGAACGTTGTCTCTATTTATTTATTTATTTTTACCATGTCTCTCTTTATTTATGCCAATACATTTTATATGCATTTATTAGTATGAGTTTGCAATTTTTTTTTCTTTTCGAATGAATGAACAAAATCTTTTTAATAGTTCTTGAAGTTCTTATTTTCACTACAATTTGAGTAAATTGATAACATCACGTCATTATGCCATATGATGTTACAGTCACGATCGCAAACATTAATTGGAAATATTAGGGTATAAAAAATATACTTTATCATTCACCAACACTCTAAATTAGTAGCCCAACTGAAATTATTGGGCCTACTATTACCTAAATAATTATTAGGGTTAGGTATTTAAATCCAAAATTCCTATTGATAATATAAATCTTATACTGAATCAATATTTTAGATTTTCTCATAATGCGCATTGACAATTAAAGTCAGGTCATCAACATCTTCAGATTTGTCTCAAACAAATACAAAATATAAGCCGATTACCTAAATAAATGAAATTTGTTCATAACTTCCTCCTGCTCCATAGTCCTTACAATACAATAATAAAAGGTTTGCCAGATTTTGCCAGGGAAAAAAATTTCTATTTTTTCATTGTATTGATAAGTAATTGATATATCACTTAGAAAGTACACTAACAAGATTTCATATGGAAGCTGGGAAAAGAGGACATTCTTCTTTATTTTCCTGACGAGTTGTCCCATTACCAAGACAAAATCTAAGTCTATGAAACCAAAAAAAAAAAAGAAAATACAAATAATGACATTTGGGGGAAGATATCTCTATGTGGTCCAAGGTAAAAGAATACAAAGAAGACAACATAACTGTGGACGACACCACCAACCCTGTTGCTATTCTCTGTCCAAATCTTGTGCAGCCAAAAAATTAGGATCACTCAACGGTATGTATACACGGAATTCCGAATTCGCTTACAAATTGCTTTACACACCAACTTAGGGAAGCCCTGTGACAAAGGAAAGGGATCCCAAAAACAGTAGAAAAGTATTTCTTCTCAGATTAATTTATTGAATGTTTGAGGAACCTTGCTTTAATCTCTTGTATCATTTAAATCTTGCCAAAAGAATTCCTTCAAGAAAAAAACAAAGAAAGAAAAACCTGCAACAAAATAACAAAGGAAAGCCTGATTATGAAATTCAAAAGCCAGTTATGCAATCTGCAATCAAAGATTTCAGGTTGATATTTTATGAAATATATAGGAATGCTCCTTTTTTTTTTTCTTTTCTTTTTCATTTTCGACCAAATAATGTGGAGTTGTGGATGTCTCATAAAACACTGTAGCCTTCCTAGAACTATAATGGCTTAATATGTTACTGGATGTGACATTTATATTAACTGTTTCTAAATTTCAAAATCTTCAACTGTAAGGCAGTTAATTCCCATTCAACATCTTCAATTGATATGCAGCAGAGGTATGTAACCAACAACAAATTGTTAAAAAGAATAACATATTAACATACTCCAATTAACTTTATTTGGGAAGAAGTGGCTGTCTTTCGTCAGTTCCCACACGATGACTAGCCTGGAAAAGGGTAAATTTATAAGGAAACACTTTAGAAAAATGAGTATGAGAGAAACATATAAAAAAATAAAAAGTAAAAAAGCTTTACAAGACAAAGTTGTAATTTTAAACCTCTTCATTCGCCCCTGCCGCCATATTTATAAAGGAATCCTTTGACCTGAATCCAGGGGAAAAAAAACCTACATTAGTAACTCATGAAGAAAAGACTAAATTTCTTTTTCCATGAATTCCTCATACTTATGATTCCTATTTTTTGGTTTTTTATTGTGGCCCTTGTGGGGTGCAAATAAATGGTTATCTGTGCTGGTTCAGTCACTTGTATGTAAGCAATGCATAAAGAATTTTTTCTGTATAATCGATATACTGCCACATAGTATAACCAACTTCTGTGTTATAATATAAGTGGATGTTATTAATACTATACCGTACAAATATAAACTTGATGTCCTATAATACCCTTACAAGTTGGATTGGTTACAACATGTGGCGATATATTGGTTATACTCAATAATTTTTCACAATGCATGAGAGAAATTATGTAATTGCTTGGAATAGTGGCATCAAATTCCAAATTTCCTTCTAGAGAATCAATTGCTTAAAGCGTGAGTTGAAACTCAAGGTCTTCCTTAATAAAGTAGTATAAATCTAGAAATGATGAAATAGAAAAAGTACAGTAAAATTACTCAAAACATTAGACTCCTTCTGGCCTATTCATGTTAGTGTCTAACAGTAAAATATCAATGGTTTAATGGGCCTTGTTGTTTGCATCAAGCATACACATATAAACAGGGACGTTGTTTGAACCCTCAACAATCTTGCCATGCCACACCACTATTCTAGACAACAGAATGAGCAAAGAGAAAGAGCATTTACCTGGGATTCTCATGGACATCCATCAATTCTAGCTTCCCATTTTGTTCTTCTTCTCTGGCTTTTGAAAGGGGAGAAAAGAACTAAATGGAAAATTGAAAAAAACACAGGTCACCGAACAAAGTGATCAGGAAAAAATGAAATAAAAACAAAGTAGAAAGAAAGCTTTCGAATTTATACTTATTTTCTTTTGAAAATAGCTTTTCATACTCCAACAAAAAATATTATTAATCAAAAGGCCCATTAGCTAAGATTACCTGGTGCATCGAGATGAAGACAATAGAAATTCCTAATAAAAAGTTCATAGTCAAAGTATGACCAAACAGCACAGCAGATGCTATGCCTGTGAAGATAGTAGCGACTGTGGACGAGTACTTCTTTAGAATTGTATCTGAAAACATTGAACAACATCTTTCAATGAATGAGTGACAAGAAAAGTGAAATTAAAGAAAGTGGTAAGTTCATGAAAGCAGAAGCTGAATAAGAAAGATCGCTCTCAATTAAAAGTATTTAGTAGCAACCTCCATATTGCAACAATGTTCATACACTTATTGGCATGATATCTAAACCTGAAATGGCTAATGCAGGTAACTAACCTGCATATTTGAAGAAAAACGAGGACAAAATTCCTTGTGCTGCATTGTTAGCTATCAGAAACATCGTAGCTTTTGAATGACCATGAAGGATATCAAAGCTACTTGGACCTGAAACATGGAAACAACATGAGGTTACGACTTAAAACACAAATTTACAATAATAATTCTAAAAAAGTTTCCTTCTTCAAAGTTTTAAGGTGCCATTTTGAGTGGAGTAATGAACTCCCCTTTACATCTATTGGATTTTATTCTTGCTTTATGCTTTTAAATTGTTGTGTACTACTTCTGTACTTGGGACTTTCCTTTAGAATTTATTTATTTTTTATATCAAAAAACATGAATTCTGATTTCTCTGCGATAACAATTAAGCATATTGTTGTCCATACCTTTGTAAATGGCCATTGCCAATATTCCTAGAAAGTTGAATATAGCACCATACCCATATAAAAATAAGTTCTGCAAGCCAAAGAAGATTTAAAATTAAGAAGATAAATGGATGAATCATATTTCTCATTTTTCAATGAATCTCCAAACTTAAATTTAACACAGAAAGAACAATGACACATGATACAAAAGTTTCTAAGATATGTTTACAAAGCTGTAGGTTCAAACCAAGGTAAATTGATCTTATAATCAGGTCAAACATCTAACCCACGTAGGAAATACCAGAAGCTCAATGAATTTCTAAATATATAATCAGTATTTAAAAGGGTGGAATAGGTATATCCTTCCACCCTGTCACCGACACATCTCGACAATATGTTGCCAGCATGTCAATAAACTTCAACATCGGTGAAAACCAGGAAATATGAGGCAAAATGCCTCATTTTCCGAATAGGGCTCCGAAGAACCCATAGAAAGTTTGGCAATTTCTGATCCAAGCCATTTACTAATTTATCTTTTTAAATTTCCTGTGTTCTTGCTCAAAAAAATCTGAAAATGCATGCAGGCTTTATTGGATTCACCATTTTAAGAAAACTAAGGGAAGCGGGAAGCCATGACTGCGAGTGCAAGGGACTAAAGAACCATTGTGTAAGGGAGATAGCAAACGCATTAAAAAAGAAAATGAAAGCTAATGAGTTGTTTTGGGATGAGAGTCTGCTGGCCTGCTAGTGGGGAAATGATTGTCTGACATGTGATGATATTTCAAAATTTTGTGTTGGAAATTTATTTGTGGGTTAAATGTATGGGTATTGGGAAATGACAAACATACCCTTAATATAGTAGAAATGTTAAGGGCACCAAGGTAATTTAAAAATAAGTTGTGTACTATGTAGAAAAATTAAATAAAGAACATAAATTTAAACGCTAGAATGCTTATGCCCATGCCTGCTTACTGAATTAGGATGGACCTTAACAGTTAAAGATCTAACTTTTCTCAGGTTATGCCTGAGTTCAAACCACACTAGATGATTATTCAATGTAATTTCATACACATAAAAAATGAAATTAAGAAGTTCTGCTCATTAGCATTCAAGTATCAAGGTCGTATGTGTCAGCAAAGCACATTGTTTTCACCCTACATGTCATATATTTTGTAGATATACTATTTTAACAAATCTACATGCTTTTAGGCAATTTTTTGTCGTTTCCGTATTTTTCAGTAATGTTTCCACTAATATCAATATTTCCATAAATCTAGACTGCCGATACTTCTACCAACATTGACATTTCCATCCTTGCATACAAACCCTGTAGATCCAATCCTTTTTTACTTCTTGGGCTAACCCAAGCTACCAAGAGATTTTAATCTCATGCTCAACATTTTCAAACTCCAGCCCAAACACAATCATACCCATATATTACTTGGTAATTTAGAGAAACCTAATAGACAGCTCCTCCCAAGTAAAAATCATAAAACAAGTAATTAAAATCCACTGATACTATACTAGTCCAGTTCTGATAAGTAGTTACACAAACTGCAAGTACAGAAGCTAATGCCACGTTCTACCTTATAGAAACTCAATTCCTCAACATCATTTAATTACCCATTACTTTCATGGCTTAGCATACAAACCAATCAATACAATCTTAATATATCACCTGGAGGTAAATGCTTGTATCATATTGGCTCTTCAAAGCATACTCATTGTATACAGAGGCCAAGGATGGAACTGTTACCTGTAAAATGAATCTAAGATAAGTCTCCAACATGCATGAAAATGCCTTGGAAACATAAAATAAAAGGATACTAATTTTAGGCCAACAGGATGAAATAGTTAGAAACTTAAAAGTGCATGTTAAACAAGTGGACATCACTGCTAGAAACAACAAATATCAGAAATCACTTACAAAGATCAATGTATAGATGTATGCGCCTGTTGAAACTGGAAGACCCAAAGCAGAGGAACCCTCAGGTAAAGATCGCAACTGATTTACACTAATCCCGATGAGCAACAAAGCAAGGGCTTCCCACTGTATAAAAGTAAGATCAGTTTGATACCATATAACAAGCATAGGATTGATAGGTTTATGTTCAAATAAGATCATCCAAAGTTCTACAATGACTACTTTCCCATCAACAATAGGAACACGAAATGAACAAAAATGTTCAAGGAGTAAAAGATAAAACTTCGTTTTTTTCCTTGGCTGGAAAGATAAATAAAAAAAGGTACTAACCTGAATCATTGAGAATCGGCGTTTCATTATCATTTTCAATAAAACAGCAATCACCAACACCTACATGTCCATTGTCAAACTATAGAAATTTAATAAGTGATGAATTTAAGACAAGAAGATACCTAATTTGTTTAAAGGAAATGACCTGCAGAATTTCTTCAAGTGACACTAAGTGGAATTTCTATAAGTAACACCAAGTGAAACAAAAACTATCTTAACGTATCTTTTCATGCTGGACTTAAATATGCATGCCAAGCAACTTCTTTGGAACTAACACCAACAATGAAGGTTTTTTTTTTTCTTTTTTCATTGAGGTTACGATGTCTGACATGTCATCACACTAACACTGGGTTTGGTGTCCTTGAAATTTATTGTGATCTCCACGCTAACAATTAATTAGCCTCTCACCACATGCTCTCTCATGTGCCAGAGGCTCTTCCTTTCCATTAATTACTCTAGCAAAATGAAAAGACAGAAAACATGTAAGCAGTAGTTGCTAGAAGCTGGAATAACTACATGAGCCAGTTGCGCATCAGGAGAGAATGCTTGCTACCATTTAGGAAATCAGAATGTGGTACTTAAATATTTTTTTCCACATCTTTCAAAAGACCTTTTCACCTCATATTTAAGTTTTACTAGGTTTTCTTCTTTGGAAATTAAAGAAGTGGCTACCCAGTTGTTCGTATCTCATTTATATGGTGATATATATCCAACTGATCTTGTAGTTATAACTTAAACTAGCACCAAGAATTCAAACTGTTGCCCATATTAAGCTAAATAAAATGTCAATTACAGGATATTAAACAATAAAGTCACCTATATGTACAAATTTTGGCTTAAGTCAGCTATAATCTACTGAATAAAAATGTGAATTGTTATACAAGTAAGAAGCTCGGAACAGCTAGAGGCAGTATTGCCATGAGAGAAATGCAAAAAGCAACGGCTAAGCAAATGATGGTATAGCCAGTAATATCATTAAGATACCAATAATAAATATTGTCAAATAATAAGTACCTTCAAATTGCTCAGCATCTTCACAGTTGCAGGATTGAAATATAGCTGCAAAATAAGTAATTTCACATTATTTATGACTTTAATACAATACAGAAGCTTTCTAATATCAGTGAATGGTAACCTGCAACGAAGATAAGGATAAAATTTGGATGAAATGAACCAGTAGAAATACATGTAAAAATGCCCATGAAGCCTAAGCAATGGCCAATCCTGGTATCCCACACTATTAAACAAAAAATAAAATATAAATAAGCTGGTAGCCGACACTCCATCCTAGGCAGCTAAGCAGTTGTGGTATGTAAGTTTGGTGCATGGCCACAACCAATTTGTCTCGTCTATTTAAAAAATTACTTAGACCTTTACCCTTAAAAAGTTAATTGTTCTAAATAGACCTGCAACATCCACTATATCCATTCAGAAGGGTTCTAAACTTCATGGGAGAGAATCCTTAGAGCTAAACATATTGGTCATATCACAATTTTGTCTCAGTAGGAATAGCACGAGTGCCCCATCAATCAGTCTAAAAGTTAGAAATTTAAGGGTTAACTATATACACCACCCATACACACACATGCATTCGGAGGATCTATAAAAGAACTATACCTGCATGGTGAACTTTAAATAGTTATTAATAGCATACAGAAATGCTGGAACAGCAAGAAGTACATTGTTCCGAGCTGCCTGCAAAAAGAGTAAAATGATATTTGTTAGATCACAAATGACCATGTTTGTCTTCTCAACAATATAAACTCCAAAATATCAGCAAACTTACAGCTAAACAAGATAACTCAAATATGGATGCCAAGAAATTTGGTAATGGAAAACAAAAGAAAACTAATACATAGAACATAGGACCACGTGAAGTTTCAAGATAAGAGACCATGAAGATCAAAATAAAGGAGGGCCCAAATTCTGTTTGTTACAATATCATGACATGTAAAGAAAAGACAAACAGTACGAAAACATGAACCTAAAAAATCAACGACTGTGCAATGCCAGTGGAAAGACGACCTGCATAAATGTGGAAATTGAGAGAAGAGGCTTCTCCCCGACTTTCTGATTCCTAGCCTGCAGAATCAGCCAAAATCTCAATAAGAAAATAGAAAATCAAGCCCCTCAAGAAAGATAAAATCCTAACTACTTTGCGAACATCCTTCCACTAATATAATCTAGAATGTGAGAGATAATACCAACTATCAGACATCTCTCTCCCTCCATAACAGATATGTATCTTCATATGCAATTTCACCGCTCAATTTTAAACTTACAAAACACATGTCAGTAACTTTGTCCTTTTGGCATATTAGATCCAAAATCTTCAAAAGGCGGGAGCTCCTAACACCAGGTTTTCACCCAGGCATAAAAAAGATGCTCACCCAAGTGAATGCATGTAACCTGACATTAAGGTATTTTCTAGCCTCACCTCAGCACCTAGGCACGCAAGGTAATGCCTTTGACAACACCGAATAAAATTTTGAGTCAACTTCTTAGGGAAGCTTATTCCACTTAAACAAGAATGCTAGAACCCATCACATGTGCTGAAACTTAACGGCATTAAGGAATAACAGTGACTGAATCTGAAATCTTCCTTTTCTTGAAGTATGATAGGTTTTACTAATAAAACTCCTCATAATTGTTCTAAGGAAAGTGACAAATCAAAAGGCCTGAATATTATAATACATATTTTTGTAAGGGAAAGAAAAAGGTTGTTGACTATACCTGCAATAATAGCATAACAACAGCAAATAGAACCTTTGCAGCCTCTGTCAAAAAGTTAACACTAATTGGGCTAAACTCGAATTTTCCATCCACCTTGGACATATAAACCAGAATAGGCTGATAGAAAAAGTAAAAAATTAAACATGTCAGATAATCAAGAAATTGCGATGAACTGCCACAAAAAATTACTGTAAGCTTGCAGCTTTCTGCCTATCAATATCTAACAAGTAAAAAGAGACATTTGAAAGGACTTTCTTGAAACAGTCAATGATATGAACAATCAACTTGATTTCAAATTTTGTATAATTTGTAGCATGTTTGGTAATCAAATTATCTTCATAGTCCAAAAATAGAAATGAAATTGATATGTTGAATCAGTAGATCAAATTCAACAGAATTAATGGAGTTGCTGAGGGCAGTAATGGTGATGATAATGGAAGTGACAACAATAGAAGCAAAGATGGCATTTGCAACAGTAGTGACACTGAAATTGTGGCAGAGTGGTGAAATGGTAATAAAAATGGTGACAGTGAAGTGGTGGCAGGATGTTAACAACTTAGCAACATCTTGGTCATTAAGAGCTACGGGAATGGTGATGGCAGTGGTGGGGCTGATGCTAGTTTGTGGGGTTGGTAGAAGAATAGCAACAGCTCTAGTAGGTTGACAATGATGACATTGGTAGCTGCCCTGGTAGTTGAGAAAACATACTCAACCATGTTATATAATGAATAAAATATTGGAACCACTGAATTATCAAATACATAACCACTTGACTCTTGGTATTGGCAGGAAGGTAGAGGAGAGTGGGAGGGAAGAAGATGGAATGGTGAGAAAGTGTAAGGTTTAGAGTTTAGGATGTAGGGTTTAGAAGTGGGTAGCACCTAAAATGGATGAAGTTGCCCTTGTTTCATCAAGTTTCTAAACGGATGTTTGATTTTGTCCTTACTAAACAAACAAATAAAGTTTAATGTTCAGGGACCAAAATGGGAAACTATTCAAAGATCAAGGGGCATTAGTGTATTTAAACCTATTATTTCTTAATAGACATAAAATTATGCACCATAACATAGAATTATCCAAGTAATAACCTTTTCTACTTGACTTTACTAACTTTTCTTGTAATCAGGAATTTGTTTGCGATGGAAGCTAAGGAAAACAAGTACACATATGAAAATAAACCTGTAGACCGACTAGCATACAATCACCAACAACCAAGAGGACATTGAGAGCACGTTGCTTAGATGATATCCTGCTCTTGTGCCGGTCATACGCCTTCGAGTAAGCTTTAGTGTTTGAGGGAACCAACTTTGAATGGCATACACTGCATTCCATAATCCCGCTCTTCATCAATTTTCCCCGCCTCTGTTACGCTCTATATAAAATCAAATCTACAAAATCAAAAAAAAAAAAAAAAAAAATCCACAATCTGAAACTACATCGCATAATTACCCTCTTAAAAACTGAGAAACAATCTTAGTGCATTACTATTATGTAATATAAACACAATAATTGATAACGAACTATATGTGACAACATAAAACTCTAAAAATGCACACGTAAGACCTACCAAACAAATTATAAAGGAAAATAATTTAGTCTTGGAATCGTAGAACCCAATAAGACCAACCATTCTCATATATTCTAAGTTCCATTTCTTTTTTTCCTTTCCCACACTTTCTGAGCAACCAAACAGAAGGTAAATGGTAGCTCAATTCTATCAAATACCTCAATTGAAGCAGATCTTACCTTTATAACAAGCAAAGTTATATACAAACTTTAAGAACCAATTAATATAGTCGTAGAAACCCCAAATTCGATTCAAATGAAACCAAAAAATAACAGAAACGCAGACATAGCTCAGATCTTGCTAATTCTCGACCAAAAAATTTAGCTGGATAAAAAATAATAAAATTTGAGTCTTAACTAACCGAATTATAGCAGTGACCGGAACTAGAATGTCTCCAAACAACGCATTGATCTGAGACTTCAATTCGTTTCGCCGGTCAGATCTACACTCACCGGAACTCAATTTCACCTCCCTCAGAAACTGAATGGAATCGAAAAACAGAGAAAATTCGGCAATTTGAGAATTCCCGAGAATGTGAGATTTCGAATGCTCTCCTCGTTTTCTAGATTTGATGGGAATTCGAGTTCCCAAATATGCGAGGAATATGCAGAGAGAGAGAGAGAGAGAGAGTTTTGTAGGGAAAAGCTTAACGAAAGAGCTTCTAAACATTCTCCCTGTAATACTACTTTTTTTTTTTTTTTTTTGCTTTTGGTTTACACAACACGGTCTTTGTGCGCTTGGACTGTGACCGACTGACGCAAGCGATTTGTGACGGACCAATGAGGTGTCGCGGTTGGGTGGACAAATGAGAGGTCAGAGTGGGTGATAAATTGGGTGGTTAATGTGATCACTGCTCTTAAGTTTTGATTTGTTTGGTTTTGTTTTCGGGTTGGATGTTTCTTTCGCTTGAAATTTGTTGCACTTTCAAAGTAAGCTTTCGTTGATCGCATCATTATTTTGATGTGAATAAAAATGGAGCTTTTGAGTTTGAGCTTTCATCGCAGTCAAAGTAGAAAGTGCTACGTGTAACTGTGTAAGTATCAGTGAAAAGGTGAGAGTCTTGTGCTCATGTGCATTTGAAGCTTGGTAAGTGAAAAATATCATGTCAAATTTCGCTTTTGTACATATATTTGCTCACTTTGTAAATGTCCAAAGTAGAATATGGCAACAAAAAAACAAAAAAGGAGGTCAAATTACACTTTTGGTTTATATACTTTTACGAATTTCCACTTTGGTCATGTATTTTTATTTTTGGCAATTTTAATCATGTACTTTCTATATAATAGCAATTAAATTCAAATAGTTAACATCGTTCTAATTATTGACGAAAAATTCGACGTAGAAGCACGTGCTTCGCACATGAGTATTATTTCGAATATTTTAGTCCACCTAGGGCTCGTTTGGTATGTTTCACTGTTAAGGACTTCACTTTTTTCTGAAACTATCATGGACTCTCTCGGATTAGACTAAGTTGAACTAAGTACTGTCCTACGTTTGGTGCTGCATCAGACTAAGAAGATAAACTATCAAAATAGTAATAACCAATATTTGGTGTTGTATTAGACTAAAATATTTTTTTAAATAATAAAATATAAAATATTTATTAGAGTTTTAGTATAAATATTGATTTCAAAATCAAACTTCAACAAATCAAAAACTATAAAAGTGAAGTTTAATCACTTTGGCCACTTTTAAAAGGTATAGGATGTTTTCATACTTGATAAGATTCAAGAAATTGGTTAAGTCTAATTGTCTACATAAGCGAAAATTTTTCAAACATAACACCTATTTTGAGATCAATCTTAGTTTATGACACCAGTTTAGGTTTGTGTTAGTGTATAACACATATTTAGGATTTGTATTAGTTTGAGACAATTCGTCAACTCCATTAACTTTTTCATCCAAATAAGAGATAATTTGGTTATTTCATATTTTTAAAACAAATAAAAATTAAAGAAAAAAGAAAAAAACTAAAAAACAAAGGTTACTACCTAGAAAAATCAAAACTTTTTTTTTTTGAGGAAAAAAAAATCATTAAAAAGTTTTAAACTAAAAATTAATTTAAAANAACCTAGCCCCTCCCCGACCACCCCCTTTCCCCCCAACCCAGCCTGCCTCGCCCCCGCCCCTTCCCAAGCACCCCCCACCCAGCCCCGACGACTTCCAGTGAGCTGGCGCCGCCGCCATTTGAGTCACCATCCGAGAGAGAGAGAGAGAGAGAGAGAGAGAGAAAGAAAGAAAGTTTAATTTTTTTTGTTTTTTTTTTAATTTTAATCTTTTTTTTATTTCAATTTTAATATTTTCAGTTTTAATGTTGTTTAGTTTTAATCTTTTGTAATTCTAAAAAAATTAGTTTTAAATATTTTTAGTTGTTTGGTAGTAACTTTTTTGCTTTTTTTTTTTTATTTTTAGTTTTTAGTTTTTATTTGTTTTAAAAATATAAATGACCAAATTATCCCTTATTTGGACGGAAAAGTTAATGGAGTTGACGGATTGTCTCAAACTAACACAAATCCTAAATATGTATCTTACACAAATACAAACTCAAACTGGTGTCCTAAATTAAGATTGACCCTAAAATAAGTGTCATGTTTAATTTTTTCTCTAAAGAATGATATTAAACTCAAATTTCATGACCATTTGCATTTTTCAAATACATTTCCAGAATAGTGAAAAGAAATATAATGGTCAACTACTATTATCATTTTGTAGACAATAATACTTGACCAATTTCTTGAATCTTATTAAGTATGAAAACATCTTATACCTTATCACACATAAAAACAAGAGATAATTAGGCTTGGATCCATTAGAAAAATAATTTTTAGACGGAGATCGGGGGTGTTTTAGAATTTATAAGAAAATTCTTTTAATTCATAATAAAGTCCTTTAATTTATAATAATTTTTTTAAAAATTTATAATAAAATCATCCCCCGATTTGAAGAGTATTTTCCTCAATTTGAAGGATATTTCCCCTCCTAAGGTATAGAATAAGCTTTGTAGAGACTGTATGTTAAATTTTAGCTCTTGAATTTTTTGCTAGGGTGCAGAGTGGGCTTTGTAGAGGCTGCATATTAGGCTTTAACTCCGGGACTTTGGGCGGAGCCCAAAATTCCGGAGTTAAAACATAACATAAAGCCGTCAAAAAAGAAAAATAAAATGACTTGATTAAAACCATAGATCACTATTGATCTTAGTTTAACAGAAACTCATAAAATGAATTGGACTCCAAGTCTCCCTAAAAACAATGATAGAAACTGGAAATTAATCAGAGTTGAACCAAACAACTTTCCATAACAAAGTAAATATTTCAAATATTACCTTACACCACAGGTTCACAAGATTTACAAAATTTACTGATTGTTGAATCCGAAATCTTTATGTTGAATCCGAAATTTCTCAAAGAGAAATTAAGTCAACAATAATAAATATTATCGCATGAACGTCCGATGTGAAACTAATTGAGTGGCTGAACTTTCTTTGTTGTCTCGTCAAAGCTTTAATTTCTCACCAAAGGTGAGAGATTTCTTACAAAAAACTCTCTGATGCTAAAGTCAGAGAAAGGAAATTCTCAAATTGGTAAATAATGATTTTTTCACATACCTTTTATTTTTCATGGGTTTTATAGAAATTTTCCTCATTAATTCCCAGATTTTGTCCATTACTCTTACCTTTCAGAAATCGTGGAATTAATGATGGAAATCATGAGATTTTCTCCTATAAATGTCTTGACCTGTTGACTTTAGTGATAATGTGAGGAGTTATTTGCCATGTTTTTCTCCTCATTAAATCGCCCAATTAATTTCCATTATGATTTCTATAATAAATATAAAAAATCATAATCATTCTTAATTATTTATTTTAAACATCTAATTAATTATGAATTTATTTCCTGCTTTGATTGAGTTTCCTTTATTTTCAGCAAATAGAAAATTGCCACGTGCCATGGTGATTTTTTGCTCCAACAGATGCCTCTTTCCTTTTCCTTCTCAATCTCCTTGAATTTGGAAGGGAAAGAAAAAATTTTAGATTTCTCAATCAACGTCAAACTCCTAGATTTTGGGGCCTAAAAAGACTATTTAATTTACCTGGAGTCAAACTCTAGTGACTTTAAAAGCCTTGATTTTTTTTCTTTCTTTGCCGCAAGTCCTTCTCCTCATTCTCATGCTTTTCTCTTTGTGTTTCCGCAAGCTTCTTCCTCTTTTCTTCCATTCTCCCATTGAAGATGGTTCATGTTACGGACCCTGTGTCTATGTGGAACCCCTCTGATGATTAGCTTTCCCAAATTCGGAAGAAGTACTCTATTCCCGAAGACGTGATCCTTGAGGCTCTCCCTGAAGATGCCGACCTTGAGATGAGAGAGGGTATCCCTTCTGACTCTGCAGTTTTCCATGCTATGCATTTGCCATTTATTCGCTTTCTTCTTCATCCCTTGACTCACCTCGTCTTAGGTCTTACAGGGATCTCTGCTATGCAATTGAGTCCTAATAGCGCTTCTTGCTTTTGGGCTCGAGCAAGGTGTCATTCTTGGGTTCGAGGATTTCTTCTATCTCCATTGTTGGTCCCAAATCAAAGAGAGAGATGAAGGTGGTTTTTATTTCTATTTTAGTCCAAAACAAGGTCGGAGAACATTTTTCGACCCATCTTCTAATTATCACGGATGGAGGGGTCGTCCACTTCTTGTGAAGGGGAATTGGGCTGCCTTAAAACCTCGTGGTTGAGTCTTCCCTCGAAGTTCATGTCCACCCTAAGTAATGACGCAAAATATTTATTTATTTATTTTATTTATTATTATTATTATTATAATTTTTTTTTTGTAGACAAGAATTTCTTGGAGTCTTCTCTCAATCGTGATAGGGTGAAGTGGATCCATCGTTTCGCTTTTTCCTCTAAGCATTAAGCAAAGACTTTAGCTACCGATGCCATGCTTCTCCGAATTTCTCGAGAGCGTGGTTCTATCATTTACTCTAAAGAAGTTCAAACCAAGTTTCCTGGTCTTAGTGGAAGAAAATTGGCTTTGAGATTGATCAAGGCAGACGTGACCTTGAATCTAATTGAAGATGCTCATATCCACTTTGATTCTGAAGTTGCTAAATCGAAGCTCTTGCCTAGGCACAAGCGTTTTCTTCCATGTGGCTCCGACGAATCTGCTAGGCTCGAGCTTCTTATGTATGATCATTTTAGGAAGAAAAAATTTGTTTCTTCTCTCGAGACCAACTCCTCTTTGAACTCAGGAGATGATTATAAATCTTCGAGCCCTGCTTTGCGTAAAAAGTCTGATTCTCATACCTCGAGTCCGTATGGATTCCGAATTTTCTCAAATCAAATAGAACTTTGGTAAATGTGGGTGATAGCGGTCGTTTATCTCCAATGGTTTGTCATTTTATTACTCACGAATTGATTCTTCCCTCAGATCAAATTTATTCGAACAGAATGAGTATCAATGATATAGCTTTGGAATCCTCTTTTCTTGCTTATGAGGTATATCATTGTTTCATATTTCATTCTTGATTCTGTTTTCAGCCTTTGATATATATATATATATTTTGCAGACTAATAGGCTTTTTCATGCTTCTAACGTGAAACTTTTGAAACTTGTTCTTGAGTCTCGCCTTGAGTCCGAGAAGAGGAAGTTGGCCGAAATCAAAGCTGGTGGCCTTAAGGATCGAAATCGGGTCCTTGAGGATCGAGTTTAAGAGCTTGAGACGTTTGCTCATGATTTTTCCAGGAGATTTAGGTTGATGGAAGTGGAAAAAGATGTTTTAGCTGACCAACTCTTGTCTTTTAAAGATTGATGTCTTGAGCTCGAGTCCAAGTTGAACATCTATGATGTTGAAGGAGTCTCAGAGAAAAACTTCTCACCACCCCATCCCTTAGCCTTGAAGGGTTCTGACCTAATTTCCTCTGGAGTTGAGGATGCATATGTCGCCATTGATTCGACGACAGATGATACTGTAGCTTTCATAGACAACTTGATGATTTCCTAATTATTTTTAGGATTTCTGATCTTCATCAAATCTCTTTGGTTAAGAGATATAAGATCCATATCTTTTGCTTTCGCATTTATTTTTTAATAATGACTTTTTATCCCTTCATGAATGGACAAGATAATTTTTAACTACTTGCTTTTTCAAGCTCTTTTTTTTTTTGTTGAAATCTTATTATTATAATAAACTTTTGATTAGAATCTCTTTTGGAATGCTGGTTCTGCCTTGAATTCTTTTCACGCAAGGGCACATATTCCTTTGAATTTTGTCCAAGTCTTTTTGTGTGTTTGCAGGTCGCTCCCGAGTTTTTGCCTAGAGATTTACTTTTTCTTTTTTGATTTTTCGGCAATTTTGTGGTCATTTGGTGCCTCGATTTATCGAGGTCTTGAGACTGAGCATTTAATATGAAAAGATATTTGTAATGCTTTCTTATGTTAAAACCATAACATTATGACTAAAGGAAATAGAAATAAACTAACATGTTTTAAACAACATATTATTTGCATAGAAATGTTTTAGACATCTAACCTCACGGAAAGTGGGATCCATTATGCCCAATACATCATTTATTTGTAAAGAAAGATAAATAATAAATGACCAACCTTTAGAAGTAATACTTCTTTAGATGAATTGCGTTCCATGGCCTCGAGAGATATTTTCTCGTTTGAATTTCTCGAAGCCTGTAGGGTCCCTTTCCAAAGACTTCCATGATCTCATAGGGCTCATCTCATGTCTTTTTAAACTTCCCATCTTTGAATTGGGCTTTTTTTGAATTGGTTTCTTTTTTTGCACTACTTTCTTGAGGACCCATTCTCCAATTCGAAATGCTCTAATTTTCACCTTTTGGTTGAAATATCTAGTGGTAGCTTGCGAGTCTGATCAAGGCTGTTTCTCTTCGTTCTTCCACCAAATCGAGTGCATATTCAAGCAAAGTGTTGTTTTCTTTAGATTTCATGGCTAACATCCTTGTAGTGGGAAGAATGATCTCAGTCGAGATCACAGCTTCGACTCCGTATGCTAAGGAGAATGGAGTTTCGTCAGTAGGCCTTCTCTTTGTGGTTTGATGGGCCTATAATACTTTAGGGAGTTCTCCAAGCCATTTCCCTTTGCTTTCTTCGAGTCTCTTTTTGATGTTTTCAAAGATCATTCTATTTGATTTTTCTGCTTACCCATTTCCTTGAGGATAGCTTCGAGACGAATACTGGAAACTAATTCCTATTTTTTCACAATATGCCTTAAACTTGTGATTATTGAACTGTATTCCGTTGTCTGTCACGATTGCCTTGGAGATCCCGAAGAGGCAAATAATGTTTTTCCACACAAATTTTATCACATGATCTTGATTTATTGTGACGTATGCTTCTATCCACTTGGTAAAATAATCAGTGGCTATGAGCACATGTTTGTTACCTCCTGCAACTTTGGGTAATGGGTTGACGATGTCCACTCCCCACTTTGAGAAGGGTCAGGGCTCGAGCACTGTATTGAGTGTTTCAGCAGGACGTTTGTCCAATGAAGTGAATTTCTGGCACTTATCACATTTGCTGGCAAGTTTTTCTGCATCTCAAGAGGCCAAGAGTATTCTTAAGTGAGGAATTTGTGTGCGAGACCTCTACCCCCTGCGTGGTTCCTGCATGTCCCCTCGTGGATCTTCGTCATGACCCATTTGCCCTGCAAAGACGACAAACATCGGAGATCGAAGAGAAAGTCCGGAGTACGACTTTCTGAATAGCACTCCGCGATGATTGAATATCGGGCCGCTTTTGAGGGAAGTGCATGGTTTGTATTGAATGTTGAACTCTTCTAATTCAATTGCCCATTTGGTCATTCTTCCTGATATATCTAAGTTGGTCAAGATTGCCCTGATGGGTTGATTGGTCAGTGCCACAATTGGATGAGCTTTGAAGTAGTGTCTTAACTTTCTTTTCGCCGTGATAAGGGAAAATATTATTTTCTCGGAGCCGACTAAACTCTTGCTTACATAGAACACAGGTTGTTGTCGAGAGTTTTCATCCCTGAAGAGGGCTCCGTTAACGTCTATTTTTGATACTGCCAAGTATAAGTATAGAGATTCTTTGGGTTTCGGGACTCCCAAAATCGATGGGGTGGACATGTATTCCTTGAGCTTTTCGAAGGCTTCTTTCTGCTCTTGCTCCCATACCTCACTTTTCTTAGCTTAGATTGTCTAGAAGAAGGATTTGCATCTATCAGTGAGTCTTGAGATGAAACGACTGAGTGCAGCGATTATCCCGGTTAGCAGTTGTACGTCTCTTTGTGTTTAGGTTAAGGCATGTTTCTTAGGGTTTTGACTTTGATAGGGTTGGGTTCAATTCCCCGTCAATTTACAATGTGCCTGAGGAACTGTCCTGAAGACACTCCAAAGACGCATTTGTTCGGATTGAGTCGCACCTTGTACCTTCTTAGGATCTTAAAAGGTTGAGGTGTTCGAGTTGGTCTTGCCTTCTTTCACTTTTTACTACAATGTCGTCGATGTAAACCTCTAGTGATTTGCCAATATGTTCTTTGAACATTTGATTCACAAGTCTTTGATATGTCGAGCCCGCATTCTTGAGACCAAATGGCATTATCATGTAGCAGTAAAGTCTTCATTCTGAGATGAAAACAGTCTTATCTTGATCCTCAGCGACCATCGACATTTGATTATATCCTGAGTAAGCATCAAGGAAAGTGAGCAACTCGTGCCCGGCAGTCGTGTCAACCATCTAGTCTATTTTTGGCAACGAGTAGCAATCTTTAGGACACGCCTTGTTGAGATTTTTGAAATCCATACACACGCGCCATTTTCTTTTGCACAACTACGAAATTTGAGATTTAACTCAGACACCACACGTCTCGAATGAAACCGACCTCCTGAAGATGATCGATCTCGTCACTAATAACTTGATTGCGTTATGGGGCAAAACGTCTCTATCTTTGACGGTAAGGAGCGTAACTTGGATCTACATTGAGTCAATGACAAGCTATGTTGAGGTCAATTCATAGCTTGTCCAGGTGAGACCATGTGAATACATCACTATGTTTTTTGAGAAAACTCAAAAGTTCACTTCTCTCTTCGTTGTTTAGAAGACTTCATATCAGTACTTTTTTTTCTGGTTCAACCTTATTCAAAATTTCTTCGAGTAATGATTTGGTCGTCGTTCGCTCAGTTCGAGTTCAACCTCAACTGTGGATCGTGCTGTAATTACTATTTGGCCTCTTTGTCGATAATCAAGTTTAGGCTCTAATCATTTTTTCTATTGACTGCTTGAATGTTCATCGTGGTGTGATAACATTGCCTTGACACCGTTTGGTCCCCTTTGATGTCCACCGTTCTAAGGCTGTCGTTGGTGACTACCCTTATTACTTGATACATGGTGGATGAATGTTCATTCATACGATAGATCCAATCTCTTCTCATGATGACGTTGTATGTCGAAGGAGAGTCAATAACTACAAAGATAACTGGTATTGTCTTTCTGGCAACAGTGACTTGCAAAGTCATCTCGCCTACGGGCATATCTTGAGTCCCCTCGAAGGCCAAAATTGGCCTTGGGCTTTGTTTAAGTTCATTGTTGCTGATTCTCAATTGCTTGAAGGTGTTGAAGTACAAGACATTTGCATTGCTTCCTCCGTCGATCATAATTCAATGAACTCGGAAATTGCTAATTTGTAATATTACAACGAGGGCGTCTCGATGTAGGAATTGGATTCCCTTGAGGTCACAATGACTGAAAACCACCACTCCGAGGTGGCTCAACCCATGGGAGCTTGAGGCGGCGTCACTTGTTTAATTTACTCTCTGGACTTTTTCTAGCTGTCGGTTGGGCTTCTACTCCTTCTAGCGGAGTTGGTCCTCCGTGAATTGCTTTTACTTCATGCATCTCATCTTCTGGTTCATCATTCGGGCTCGGCGCTTCGGGGTCCTTCTTTTTTTATGACATTAGGATTAGGTTAGACTGTATATTGAGTTAGATTTCCTTGCTTGATTAGTTGGTCGACCTGTTTCTTTAAGTGCCAACAATCCTCGAGGTTATGCCCTATATCATTGTGATGAGTACAATGCTTACTTCTGTCTCATTTTTCCACTAGTCCTCTCATTGGTTAAGAGGCACAGAAAATGCCTCGAGATTTGTTCTTATGGAACAACTTGGAGAGTCTACAAGTTAGATTGAGTTCTGGTATGCGGTCATGGGGTTTCTCAGACCTTCTACCCATGTTCGATGGTTTCATGTTGTAAACTTGATATTGATTATTGATTAATCTGATGTTGGCAACTCGGCGGTGATTTGAAGTTGATTCTTTGAGGCAGATGCACCAATCGGCTCGAATGATTACTTCTCGCATGTTCTTTGGCGGCTTCATGATCAAAGAGTTGTGTAATTTGGTCCCTTCATTTAGGCCTTCGTGGAAAGCCATGGCTGCAGTGTGTTGGTCGCAACAGTTAGGGGTTGACATTTCGACCACAAATCGAGCTAAGTAGTCACTCAGGCTTTTGCAGTTTTGTTGCTTTGTGCTAAAAATCACGGAGATGTCCTTCTTTCGTTTCTAATTGCAGATATATTGTGCAATAAATGCTTCTCATAGTTCGGCAAAACCACCAATGGATTTTGGTTTGAGTTGTCGAAACCAGGTCAAAGCCGGTCCCGTGAGGCTTGAATGGAAAACCTTGCACATTAAAGCTTCGTCTTCCGCTTCCAAGATAAGTTGTTGTTGTTGATAATGGTATATATGCTCAAGAGGGTTGATTGTTCCCTCGAATAACTTGAACTTGGGTTGCTGAAAACGCTTGGGCTTTTGGGCTTCTAAGATATCATATGTGATAGGAGACTTGCAAATGCTCTTTGGTGCCTCGAGAGCAAGTTCGGCGGGAGTCTTAGCCGTTGCGTAGGCAGCATCTCGTTGTTTCTTCGATGAATGAGTGGCGTTCAAGCCCTCAATCTCCACGAGGTCATCGTGTTCATTAGGCTCGAGATTACCTTATGAGGATGATGCCTTGAGCTTGTCTGCCTTTGGGTGAGGTTCCTCGCGCTGCTCAGATGTTTTCTCTATTGCCCGTTGAGCAATCTCTTGGGCTTTTTTGGTTCCCTTAGCCATTCTTTTTATTATGGTCATAAATGCCAGATCTTGGATCGAGCTCAGATTGATGTCTTCAAGGTAATCAGCTCCAGTCATTGTTCTTGCAATTTTGTTTGATTAAGGAAATATCTTTCCCACATACAGTGCCAACTATTGAATCTAAAATTTCTCAAAGAGAAATTAGGTCAACAATAATAAAGATTATCGCATGAACGTCTGATGTGGAACTGATTGAGTGGCTGAAATTTCCTTGTTGTCTCGTCAAAGCTCTAATTCTTCACCAAAGGGTGGGAGATTTCCTGCAAAAAACTCTCCAATGCTAAAGTCAGAAAAAAGAAATTCTCAAATTAGTAAATAATGATTTTTTCACATACCTCTTATCGACAATTTCCATAGGTTTTATAAAGACTCTTTTCATTAATTTCCGAATTTTGTTCTTTACTCTTACTTTTCAGAAATCGTGGAATTAATGGTGGAAATCATGAGATTTTCTCCCATAAATGTCTTGACCTATTAACTTTGGTGATAATGTGAGGATTTATTTCTCATGTTTTCCTCCTCAATAAATGGCCCAATTAATTTCCATTATTATTTCTATAATAAGTATAAAAAAATCATAATCATTCTTAATTATTTATTTTAAACATCTAATTAATTGTGAATTTATTTCCTCATTTGATTGGGTTTCCTTTATTTTCAGCAAATAGAAAATTGTCACGTGTCATGGTGATTTTTTGCTCCAACACTGATTAATCAAACTAGCTTCAAAATATAGGCCATATAGAATAGATTCCAAATGCCACATGTTGCATGCCATATAGCAGACTAACTTGACAAAATCATATTCATCCATGTTACATGCCACCTTCCTAATGTCAATTCCAATAAAAACAAACAGATACATTTCTACCATTAAACTTGATGACATATATTATGACCTTAAACCAAAATATAAGGCATCAAGTTCATCCAAAATGTGGCACGCAACACTGTAAGGCATATCTCTCAAGCATTGTCACTAAGCAATTGGTCAACAAGAACTTTTTTTGTTTCAGTATTAAGTGACTTGAACAAAGATATAGTTTGTGGCTAATCCAAAATGATTTTTAACGCTGCAATTTGATTCAGAGTAGAAAACCGCATGTCACTTGAGCCTCCTTTTTTTCCTCTTGTTTTGACTGACCATAGATTGGCTGCCTTCCTTGTTTATTGACATAGGAGATGCATCACTTTCACTGGCATCAACTTCATTATTGCCTTGCTCTAACATCATCTCACTAGGGACTTTAGCTCCTTTTCAATTAGCACGGTATTTTCCAAAGATATTAGCAAATCTGTCAAATATTGGACATGATTTGTTCCTCCATTCAGCTGCATCCTTATGGTGCTAAGATAAAAGAAACAAAAGTAACAATGTTAAATGCTATTGAACATAGCCCAATAAAAAAAAATGGCTCTATATCAGCCATTTTGATCTGAAGTACAAATTATAAATAAAGGGACCCAATTTTTACATTCTTTTTCTTCTCACATAGTAGTGCTTTTGATGGTGACCATGTGAGTCTAGTTTTAAAAACCTAATTCTAAAATGGTACTTAGTTTGTTCCCTACCCTATAGGACCCTGCACTCCATACAACATCAAATTCCAACATAGCAACCACCAATCTGATTATCATTCCATTAATTAGTCATTATATATATTAATATTAAAACCAATACTTTATTTCAATATTCAATGACTTCGAGTTTAATAAGATTGGATTCAGATGCATGCGTGATTCTTTAGATTGTGGGGTTCATTTCATTGTTTAAATTTCAATAAATCCAATACTATTGTATTTTCAATCCCTAATATGTAAAACTATAAACACAGCCAGCAGTTATCAGACTATTCTTAATTTGGAGCTAAAATCAATATATATAATTATAAAAACAAAAAACTGAGCAAGATCAAGAACAGTAATATGTTCATTGGAAAAAGTAATATGGATGGTCCAAAGAAAGACATATGTATCAAAGAAACAAAAGTAATATGTTCATTAACAAGTAGTACATGCACATAAGTCTCTCACGCTTTATTATTGTCAACTTCAATACATTTTTTCACATCGATCATTTCATGCAAATCCACTTGTGTTTATCATGTCAAAAATTATACTATACTGTTTTTTCCACTTCTTCAACTTTGATTCAATGTGCGGACTTACTTTATGTTAGCCCCAAGACAACGAGTATTCAAGACCTTCTCTATTTGGACCAAAGTACCAAATTTGAAACTACCAGTTTCACAACGATGGCTTGTAGTCACAAATTCTTCAAGCACTACCAGTTTCCTGACCGCCTAGTGTTTTTCTTCCTGTGCTCAAAGTTTTGATTGGTATAACCACTGTATATTCCTAAAAGAAGCAGGACATATGCATGGATATAAGACAAAAAAAAATAGTACATAATGATAAACCACTTTCCATTCCTAAATGAAGCAGCCCATATACATTTGCAAATAAGCTTACTACTACAGAAAACTAATAAATAGTTAAATTTGAATGGTGATGTCTCAAATCATAATCACATAAGCAAATAAGCATCCTTAGTACTTAAACATAAATCACATGAGTTGGGTAGTTATTCCTAGTTCATTTCCACTCATTATACGTTTGCAAGGCCAAGTCATTCCTCCATGTAATCCATTGATCGAATGCTCCAATGATGTTAATCATATCATCTTTTACTATATTTTATGCCTCTTGAATTTCATTCACTTTATGCTTCATTGGATCAATAGACATCTCCCTCCTAATGAGATTGTGTAAAAGATAACAAGCCATAATTATCCGACATTGTGTCTTTATAGGATAAAAATATAGACTCCTTAATATGCCCCACCTAGTTTTCAACAACCCAAAAGAACGTTCTATTACATTTCTTGCTTTTGCATGCTTCATATTAAAATATTCTTAATGATTTGTAGGTGTATTTCTTTTTGTCCATTTAGATAGATGATACATTGTTTCTCTATATGATACAAGAAATCCTTCACCATTTGTGTAACCACCATCCACAGGGTAATAATTACCTAATGACAAAAATTTGACAATTCCTATTAGTGTTTGTATATACACGTAAAATCAAAAGTGCACATAAAGTGGACACGAACTAATGACCTTACCAATTGGAACTTTAAACTCATTCGGCCTAGTTATGGCATCACGAAGAACTCTAGAATCGGATGCAGATCCCTTCCAATCAGGCAATAGAAATATAAACAGCATGTCACGTGAGCAAACAACCAATACATTTGTTGCAATTTCCCCTTTCCTAGTTCGATATCTTGGTTTGTCACTTTCAGGCACACGAACCTTAATGTAAGTTCCATCTAGTGTTCCCAAGCAATTAAAAAAAAAATTGTTAACTTTTATCAAGTTTAAAAATTTCATAGACCATACAAAATGAAGAAAAAACACTCATTAGAGTTTCTACAAATTTGCAATACATAATGAACATACCTTCAACCATCTCCATCTATGATCTGTGCAGTTCTTACCCACAGGTTCCGGCATTCTCAATAGGCTACCTTGTAATGTTAAAACTCCTTGTAGCACGGAGTTGAAGTACCTACTAATGGTCTCTCCCAATCGAACAAATCTACTTCTAATAGTACGATTCTTAACATGATCAACAATTACATATAAGAATATACACAATTGCTCCTCCACAGTCACGAAACCATCATTCTTTAACTTTCCATTAGTGCAAAGCAACTCACATGATAAGCCAAACGTCCTTAAATCCATTCTTAGTTCACTCACACACACAACATTATTGTCCAATATACTGTTTAGATAATGGAACTGTGTCTCACGTCTAACAAAAGAACGATTATTAAGGTCACGTCTTTCAATAAGTCTCTGATTTCTTCTCAATTTGAACATCATAAGCACAAGGAACGTGCAAGCACACATTATCTCTAAATGCCACATCTCCAACAATAATATCAAAAAAATCTTTCTTCGATCCATAATTAATAATTCATAGAAAAGAATATAATAAAACTAAAATTCTTTGACTTAAATTTGCCATTCATAAGAAAAAGGGTGAGACAATTTAGTAAGATCAGACCAAAACAACAACTCAGTAAGCAACTACACATAGTATGTACCTAGTCAAATATATATAACATCATTGATCGATCAATCAAATAAAGTAAGCATAAAAACATAACAAAGAATATTTTATGTATGGCTAGTGTTTTTTTCTTTTTTTTTTTTTTTTTTTTCCGTGTGGAATCAAATAAACGCACCATTGATCATTGATCATTTTGATATTTTCTGGAGTATACTAGCTAGTGTTTTTTTTTTTTTTAGGGTGGAATCCAAAGTAGACTAGTGTTTAAACGTAATAATATTCAACGTACTATAGCAGTCAAAATCCACAAGCAAATAATTTACAAAATCAATAAACAAACCTCATATCCAATAAGAGAAAACCCAATGAACCTTAACCATAAATGATGCAATAAGAACATGTTCAATCACAAACCCAAAGAATTTAACACAACCCATGTATGAATATTGACCAAACCCTAGAAAAATACCCAATTATTATCAAGCCAAAATAAATTCACCTAGAACAAATTTCTCATCAAATTGAGCCAATAACAAACAAAACCATAACCAATACATAAAAATCAAATATCTATCTTTGATGATTTATATCGATGTGAAAGTATTCTTTCTAGAGCAAAAATGGCTTTGTAGTATGCCTATTTTCTTTTCCATATATGCTCTACTTTTTGAGAAAGTTAGTTTTTCTTTTTTCAATATATATATAGTAGAAAATTGCCTTTATTCTTATGCTCATTGTGTGACAAAAGCTTTTTCTCCACAATCTGTCACTCTAAGAAATTTTGATTTATGTTGCAATAGAGAACGAAACTTTTTTTTTTTTTTTCTCCTTAAACTTCTTATCTCATATTTTCTTAGTTATGCTTGGTGAGTTTATGAAAACAGAGTACTAAGGGATTTGTCCCATTTGAGAGCTAACACTACATTTCACGGAACTATGAACAAGTTATCGGGCTCCAACACTAAAAGGATAAATAGTGGCCGGCCGGCGACAAATAAAAAAGGAGTGCATAGTGAGAACCACCATTCATTAAAAGAATTTACAAAGAGCAATGCTGCATATTTACAAAGTGTCAAAGACAATGAACAATACTTTTATTTTAGAAAAAATCTCAAAAAATTATAGTTTTGGAGTGTAGAATTTTTCTATTTTTTTGAAACAATGGTTTGTAGACTTAACAGAAATTTTATCAATATTAGCTTGGAGAGGTCTCAAATTCGAATCACCCTTCCCCTAGATAATTTTTTTTTTTTAAAAAAAACTTATCTTAAAAAGTAGATCGAATTGTTCAAAAGTTAAACTTGCGCATGTGTGGACAAGTAAAAGAAAAGGGAGGAGCAATGATTTTTTTTATTTTTATCAAAATTGCACTATTAAGGAGTGTTTAGATATTTTCTGGTAAAATCAATGTACAACCACCAGTACCAAATTAAATTTTGAACTTTCAAAGTCGAAACAAATATAACGTAAAATAAAGCTTAATTACATATATATTATGTCCTTTCAAAAAATAAAACTACATGTTATGAGTGTTGAAAACCTTATTCACTCGTAGAGATAAGTTAATGGAGCAAAAAGGTATTTTAAGAAAACAACAATTAGCATTTGATAGGATAATGAATCAAGCAAACAATGGCGCGTATTAAGACTAGAAAACATTTATTTCTAATACATACTTCGTCCATGCACGTACTCAATCCGTCCATGAACGTACTTCGACTAAGCACTTTTAGTTTCCTTAACTTTTTTTAAAATTTTCCAAATTTGTTTCAACTTATATTTTTTATTTATATGTTAAATTATATATGAACATGAATTTCACAAATATAGACATTGTGAGAATATTAGTTGTTGTTGTTGTGATATGCATTTGCATCTCTCAAAGTTTTACTTTATTTTGTCGAACTATCTGATTTCTAGTAGGAGTCATAACTTTAATTGAGAAACTTATATTTCATATATAAATATTTACAAGTTTTAGAGAGAGAAATAAAGTACTAAACATAAAAAAAATATATATAATCATTATAACCATTTACAAGTTTTATAATTTTTTTTCTTGTTCCTTATTTTTCACTATTTATATTTTATGGTATTCAAATAGGAGTTACACATTTAATTCACTTACCAAACAATAAGCAACAGAAAAAGAAACATATTTGTACACTTGCCAAATAGATACAAGAGGATGAACCTGGACCAGATACGAACTTATCCAAAACCAAATCCTTTTGGCCTCCTTCTGGAACCCTAGCCTCCATCCTATCTATAAATTGACCCAAGACTTAGGTGATTTTTGCACATACAAAAATCTCTTAAGAGTGTATTTTGGGATTAAGCTTTGATATGATTAAGAGTATATTTGGGGATTAAGCTTCGATTAAGGAGATAGATGAGATGGTAATTGGGGGAATTATTAGGCTGTATTTCGGAGTAGCTGCAGAAAGTCAAGATGAAAATGAAGATGAAGATGATGCTTATGAAGGACCTCAAGGTCCTCAATTAAGATCAGATCGGAGCAATGATTTACCAAAGGTATATAGTATCTCTTTTACATTATTTAGTCATTGGATCTGTTACTCACTCTCACATATAGACATTAATTTATATATTTTTTGTCAATTTTAATATATATTGATTTGTTGTATGTTGTAAGGCAAAAACGAGTTTTCCAGGAGAGAAGACAAGCTCCATGTTCACTTAAAAATGGTGCTGGATCTTGCAGGTCTCTCTCTCTCTCTCTTTCTCTCTCTCTCTCACACACACACATGAATACATAAATAAGAAATCTACCAAATCTATTAAAATATGTCTCATATTTCAAATTTGGTTTTATTTTTATTTTTCTATGGGGTTTGTTTTTCTTTTTATTTTTTATTTGATCTGTTAGCTAGTTTTTCTTATTTTGAAAAGTTTGTTTTCTGACCCCTAATTGAAGAGTTTTTAGGTTTCTTATGGCAAATCAACTCTAGAGTTGAAGAAAGTATACATCTTGGCTGTATTGGTACGTGTATTGTTGTAGTTACTTGGTTGTAATTCTGTTTGCTGCTTTGCTCATTTCTTGGTTATTTCACTGTGTGATTTTTGTAGATGGCTGGGTCAACAAAATGCAGCTCATACATCACTAAAGCTCTCATTGCGGATATACTCTCCAGGCTACCAGTGAAATCTATAGTAAGATTTCGCTGTGTATACAAGTCTTGGCCTGTTCTAATCTCCAACCCTCAATCCGTTTCAAAGCACCTAAACCATGCAATCATGGCCACCAACAGTAGCAACACCTTCACACTGTTTGTCTCAGCTAGACCTCTCCTCCCCATAGACTATAATAATGGAGTTCTTGCAACGAGAGAGCTCGATCCCCCTGTGGTAACAATCGAGTATGAGGGAATTTTGGGCTCTTGTAATGGCTTGGTATATATGTCTAGAATTTGACAATAACATCATTGTCATATGCTTGTATGAAACGTTGAGGCTCATACTGTTAGTATATGAGTATAGGCCATTGTCAGCGTTGGTTTGTAGATGAACTGTTAGGATTGGAGGGTTCTGATGTATTCTGTTAAATAGTCCACTAATACGATTTCTGATGTAACTTATATATATAAGGCATGGTTCTAAGTGTATTAGTGTGTGAAATCATATTCAATCTTAATGAAATAGAATTTTTTCGTCCCTCTCACTTTCTTTCCCTGCTTTCAATATTTTCTCACAGATTTTCTGAATACTCCTGTTATTTCATAAGTTCTAATTGTAGGCTTACTCTCTTAGGACAATGACCCTTGAGGGCCCGTTTGGTTGAAGTTTTGGAGGCTTAGGAATGAGAAATGAATCCAAAAGTTCAGGTGCAAAAAGTGTATTGTTGTAAGTAATAAATATAGAAAAGCTAATTCACAGTAGTAAAAAAATCGAATTGGAAGGTGGCATGGATGACACACGACACACATGTGGGAAAGATCAAGCGAATGACACATGTGTGAGGGTCAAAACTTCTAGTTTTAGACCTAACCTAAAATCACATCATAGCACTAAAAAGACCATCTCTTAGTGTTCCTAAACACGAAAAACACCACTACAACTCATGTATCATCAAGGCCTCTCAATACCTAACCTTGAAATCAGGCATACACACAGGCAAGTGCTCTCTAGAGAATTAGGAACTCAAAATAATTATTGAGTTGCTGCCTCATCTTCATGAATCCACACACAAATCAAGATAAAATAAAGGTTTTCAACAGAGTTCATAAATTTTAATATTTGGTAGAGATACAATAGTGCAAAATATATGAGATAATCGTTATGTGATTAGTGAAGATAAATTAAAATCATCAATCATCACCATCACCTTCATCATCAATCCATAATCGCTGCTATAAATTCAAGAACTAAGATCACTCTATATTACATAAAAAAAAAAAAAAAAATCTGCACTTAGATCTCTTACTAAAGTTTACATTATAGGGCTCTTTAACGTCAGATTTGAAACAGAACCACTCAAGATCGATTAGATCGTTCTCTCTTTTAGAGTTTCCTTTCTATAAATTTTTTTTTAATTTTAGATCTTTTTTTTTTTTTTTTTCATGTCATTGCAAAATTATTTAGTAGTATAGTGAAAAGTCACCTCAGCTTTTTAGACCTTGGATGTAACTAAATCTAAGAGCTTTAACCCATTGTAAAACTATTGGTTAGGCACTGACAGCCCTTTATCATGAAGATTGAATATTTCATTAAGATTGAATATTTCCACACACTAATGTCGTATATAGGCTACATGCTAGAAATCCAATTGGTGGACTATTTAACAGAATATATACAACAGAACCCTCCAATCCTAACAATTCATCAACTAACCAATGCTGACATGGCCTATACTCGTATACTAACAGTATGATCTACAATGTTTCTTACAACCATAAGACAATGATGTTGTTGTCAACTTCTAGACATACCAAGCCAATCAGAACCATCCAATCCTAACAGTTCATCAACTAACCAATGGTGACATGGCCTATACTAGCTCACATATTAAAGTATGAGCCACAATGTTTCATACAACCATAAGACGTACAATGATATTGTTGTGAACTTCCTAGACGTACCAAGCCATTACAAGAACCCAAAATTCTCACATACTCTGTCGTTACCGCAGGGGTATCAAGCTCTCTCGTTGCTAAAAGACCATCATTATAGTCTATGGAGGGAGAGGTCTAGCTGAGACAAACAGCTTGAATTTAAGTTGTTGCATGCATACACAGCGATATCGTACTACAGATTTCACTGGAAGCGCGCCCGGAGAGTATGTCAGCAATGATAGCTTTGGAGATGTATGAGCCACATTTTTTCTTTTTTGCCCGAAGAATTGAGCCACATTCTTCAGTCATTTGTTGTTGGCACATCCATCTACGCAAATCACACAGTGAAAATAACTAAGAAATGAGTAAAGACAACAAAAAGAAACACAACTAAATAACTAATTAAACAACTATATATAATTCTCAACCTCACATAATCTTAAATCTCCAAACCAGAACCCCAATACACCCAAGATGTATATACTTTCCTCAACTCTAGAGTTGACTTGCCATAAGAAACCTTAATAATCTTCAATTAGGGGTCAGAGTTGGCCGTATTAATTTTAATTTTTGATTGCTTTCCCTTAAGTTTCTTTTGGAACATATTGATTGATCAACTAATTGTAATTAGCTAGGCTGATTGCTTGTAATTAGGTTTGGTTGCTCAAAATTGTTTTCTACTTTTGTAGATTCAATCTTGTATAGATGCATCCACAACAGAGAAGAATAGATCAACAAAGAACAATCTTCTCATATGTTCACAGTTTCACACATAAGAAACTTTAATTAGCAGTGATAAACATCCCATAGCCATTCAATTAGGGTGAGAAACTTTTGTATAACCAACTTTTCTACTAAAAATAAGAAAAACCAACAGATCCAAAAAAAAAAAAACAAAAAACCCAGAAAAGAAAAATGAAATAAAACCAAATTTGAAATATGAGTCATATTTTAATAGATTTGGTAGATTTCTTAATTATGTATGCGTGTGTGTGTGATAGAGAGAGAGAGAGAGAGATGCCTGCAAGATCCAGCACCATTCTTAAGTGAACTTGGAGCTCATCTTCTCTCGCGGAAAACTCGTAACATTTTCGCCTTACCAAATTCTCATAAGAAGGCTACAACATATAGAAAATCAATCATATTAAAATTGACAAAAAGAAGTTAATGTCTGAATGTTATAGTGAGTAACTGATCCAGAAACCAAACAATAAAAAGAGATACTAATAGTAAATAATTAATGACATACAATATACCTATGGTAAATCATTGCTTCGGTCTGATCTTAATTGAAGACCTTGAGGTTCTTCATAAGCATCATCTTCATCTTCATCTTCATCTTCATCTTGGCTTTCTGCAGCTACCCCCAAATACAACCTAATAATCCCCCCAATTACCATTTCCTCTATCTCTTTAATCAAAGCTTAACTCCCAAATACACTGTTAATCAAAGCTTAATCCCCAAATAGTCTTAAGAGATTTTTGTATGTGCAAAATCGCCTCAATCTTGGGTCGATTTATAGATAGGAGGGAGGGTTCCAGAAGGGTTTGAGAAACAATGGGCTTCTAGGGTTTGGTTTTGGATGAATTCATATCTAGTCCAGAATCTTCCTCCTGTATCTATTTGGCAAGTGTACAAATGTTTTTTTTTTTATTTTTTTTTTCTGTTGCTATTGTTTGGTAAGTGATTTAAAGGGGTGTCCCTAACTTAGATTTCATTAGATTTTAAAAGTACAATGAAATTTAGGTGTGCTCAACTCATATTTTAATGGATTCCAATGAAATCTAGATATCCTCAAAAAGTCATGAATTTCATCAAGTGAAAGATTTTAATGGATTTTGATGCAATTTTTACACATAACAAATTTCATAAGAATTCCAGCCAATTCCCTTGTATTTTGCTAGATTTTAATGGATTTTAAATCTATTAAAATCTAAGTTGGAGACACCCCCCTAAATGTGTAACTCATATTTGAATACCATAAATAGTGAAAAATAAGGAAGAAGAAAAAAAAATTATAAAACTTGTAAGTAGTTATAATGGTTATATTTTTTTTCTTTTTTTCTACTTTATTTCTCTCTCTAAAACTTGTAAATGGTTATATATAAAATATAAGTTTCTCAATGAAATTTATGGCTTCTACTAGAAATCAAATAGTTTGACAAATTAAAGAAAGTAAAATCTAAGAGAATAAAATGCATATCACAACAATAGTAACTAATATTCTTCTGATGTGTGTATTTGTAAAATTTGTGTTCATATATTAAATTCTAAAAATAAATAAAAATAAGTTGAAACAAATTTAGAAAAATTAAGAAAAGTAAGAAAAGTTAGTGAAAAGAAAACTAAAAGTGTTTGATTGAAGTATGTGCATGGACAAATCGATTATGTGCATGGACAGATCGAGTACGTGCATTGACGGAGTAGTTGCATGGATGAAGTACGTGCTTGAACGGAGTATGTATTAGAAATAAATGTACTAAAAAATGTCTAAACACTCCTTCTTAAAATTGATTTTATTACAAATTAAAAATTAAATCAGTGCTCCCTTCTTGTTTTTTACTGGTCCACACATGAGTTTAATTTTTGAACAATCCGATTTATTTTTTGGGAAAATTCTTTTTTATATTTATTGATTTAGGGGAAGGAGGATTTGAATTTAAGATCTCTCCCAATACTGAGAGATAAATACCAGGGTAAAAAAAATTCTAATAATTTATAAGAAAAAAAAGCGACCAATCAACTAATTGTGTGTGACGATAGTGTGCGCACAATTTGTTAAATGAAGAATGTTTTTTTCGATTCATGAGTGAAAAAAAGTGACCAACTGACTGCCTATGTACGACGTTAGCATGCGCCAAAACTGCTAAATAAAGAATGTTTTATATGTATTTATGAGTGAAAACCAAAAATTTTCAATAATAAATTTATTATTTTTCATTCTCATTAAATATTTTAATTTGGTCTTTTATATTCCTAATTTGAATCATGTTATAGTTTTAAAATTGCATCAATTTACACACTTTGTTGTGTTTATTAATTAACGTTGAACTAAAATGTATGAAATAAATAAAGATGATATTGTGCAACACTCAATAATTAATTGTTAAGTGCCAAACAATGGCATTTGCTATCACGCCCTGCAACAACTTTTGTTAACCAATGTGAAATTGTGAATACCGGACAATTCTCAAATGCTCAATAAGTAATTGTCGAGGGTGGATTTCAATTTGAACCCAACAGTTTAGCCAATCAAAGCCCTAACCTACTATCTGTGAAAAATTATATTGTAATTACTATTATTGTTTTATGAAGTCCAAAACAACTGATACTAGCTGAGCTTGATGTGAGGTGTACCCATGATTAGCTCCTTCTATAACCTGTAATTTGTGGCTAGGTAATTATCTTGTGAAACTCCAATGCATCTTCAATAGGGACGATGTTATCAACAGTTCCATGAACTGTCAAGACCCTGCATATACAGAATCGCCAACACACATACTTGGTCATGCAGAAAATGCAAGAGAAAATAATAATAATAATAAGAACAGAAAGAAAGAAAAGAAAAAAGGAAACATAACACAGTCAAAATGGATCAAATTAATTACTGTTTGCTTACCGGCATTCTTTGTCAATCTGAAGGCATGATCCATGCATATCAGTACTTAGGCGATCCATCAAACTTTCCTTGGTCACGCGATAACTAACACTTCCTACAAGCAGAGCATCCATCCATTAACTGTGTGAAAAGCCAGCATAAACATTGCTTGTTTGCGTCTTATGTGTGTGTGTGTGTGTGTGTGTGAGAGAGAGAGAGAGAGAGAGAGAGAGAGAGAGAGAGAGAGAGAGAGGCTAGTGTCCAGTCTTTTGGCAACTATCTTTTATGTGTCAAATTTTGACTCAAAAGTCACAACTATAATCATATTATTTCTAAACCTCTAGTCACAGACTATTGTTTCCAAAATTCAAAAGAAAGAAAAGAGAAGCAAACAAACAGGTAAGTTGGTCCTTCATTTGTTTAGTATAGGCTGGGCAATATTCTAGGACCTTGGACCTGCTTAACACTAGTGACTATTTAGTGTCCGGAAAGTAAATGTATATAAGCACTGAAATCAATTCATCCATGCCCTCTCTGGCCTCATATACAAAAATTTTGGAATTCATCACTAGAGATAAGAATTAGGATATTACCTTTTTTATTCTTAACATCAATGAATCCTTCCTTCTTGATTTTTTCCATAAAGTCTTTCCCCAAGCGTTCTTCAATGCCTTTCTTCAGATCATAACGTCCAGAAATATTGACAACCGTATGGACGTCGTGATACTTAGAAGCATACAGGAGCACCACGTCGCCTCCTGCAGTAACATTTTTTGGGAATAATTATGGCACAAGCTACAAAAATACTCTATTTTCAATATGGTTTTATGCAATCAACAGTTATAGATCTATTGACATTGACTTTGCAAACTGCTAAGCTGCTAAATATCATATTGGTCTAAAAGTAAGGTTATGGTCCAGACTTTTGTAAGAGATAGTAAGCATTAAAATGAGTCTCATTCGAAATTTTCATGAATGATTCTTCTCAATGAAACTTTTACAGTAAGGCCTAAAAGTAAAGTTATGGTCCAGAATTTTGTAAGAGATAGTAAGCATTAAAATGAGTCATTCAAAATTTTCATGAATGATTATTCTCAATGAAACTTTTACAGTAAAATTTCATATATTAATCATGCAGAACAATCCAACACACCTTTACTGTGACCAATAATTGCACTGGCTACACGGTTTTCCCTAGAGAAGTGTTGGATTACAGCATGTAAGTCATCAGCCTCTCTCCAATAGAGATCCTGCAAGGTGCCTTCACTTTCCCTGAAAACAAAAATACCATAACTAAATCAGCATCAATATAAAGTGTAGATCTGAAACACCCAAGACTGTCTTTTATAACGCAAACTTGCCAATTAAGAGCAACATGATAAAGACAGAGCAACACAACTGCGAGATTAAAGAGGTGCACACAACTGAATTCTTCATAGAACCTGTTAGATTCAAGAATTTTAACTCCTGTAATATCACAGCCTTACCCACTTCCAGCAAAGTCAAAACGGAAGGAACTAATTCCTTGATTTCAAAAATGCAACGGCAAGGTTGACCATAGTATTGCTTCCCTGGAAATCAAGAGACATGGCTGTTAAACTTTGCCACTAGAAGCAAATTATAATTTTGTCATGAATGAGGTAATAATCTATTAATTAAAAATTTAGTAATGGGCCTCATAGTTGTCTTCATAGTTAGTATTCAGTAATGGGCCTCAAAATCACATACTAAATCTAACAGTCAAAACTCCATGATAGAATCATTAACGAAAAATAACTTAAACTTAAAAGTCATTTTTATTCCAATGAAGCTGGAAGTAAATTTTAAGAAGAACAAAAGAATAGCAGTTAATAATATATCAAAAGACCAACCTTAGTGGACAGAAAAAACTGGCATAAGATTACAATCTCCTCAGAACCAGTCTCATGCAATATGCCCACGAGCTTTTCACCATGTTTGTTGGGTACAATAATTTTCTGTTGCTGGCTCACTAAAACAGTACAATCCACAAAGCAACCATTAAATTTCATAGACAGTTGGGAACCATAAAATTCATAAAAGCCTTTTGTTCGTGAATCAGATAATACTAGTAGTTTGGGTTTCTTCAAACTACGACTACTGCTGCAACATACACACATATATGAGTGAGATGATGAAATTTCATACCTGAGTTCTGTGCAGACGAGACCATCTTCACGATTCGTTTTGGGCTGCGATTTTTGGTGAAGAGAACCTTATGGAAGACAGAAAATTTGAGAGCGATATAATACTCACTGTGAGTGAGTTTAGAATCCGAGTATGCAGAAAGACGATTTGCAAAATTGTCAACAAGAAATCTGAAAATAAGAGTTTACATAATCGATCACACCAAACCTAGCACAAGCAACCCTAATCGGAAAGGAAAAGTAATCCTGATCGTTTTTGTTTTTGGCCATTAAAGCAATCCTAATCTTTTTTTTTTTTTTTGGCCACAAAGCAATCCTAATCTTAAATTGAAAAGAAAAGCCCGTAATTACACAAGTTCCAAAAGTTTCTCGTTTTCGAAAGGATTAATTATCGGATTTATCGTCCAAAATTATAATTTATTTTTACTTTGTCATCTGAAAATTTTTTTGTCTCAAATTATCATTTATAATTTACATCAGTATCCTATTTTATCTTGTTTCGTCAACAATTCCATTAAAAATGATGACATGACAGTTAATGCTGACGTGACACACTGAATGTGCGCCATGCGTCATATCTTTACTTTTATTTTCATATTTTTTTATTTTTATAAATTTTAAAAATTAATTAAAAATAGCTCTGAATTCAGAATAATACACAAAAAATTCTTACGGAATCGTCTTGACTAGCACTAATTTACTATAAGGTTAAATTACCAATTTGCTCTCTAAAAATTTCTAAAAAAATTAGAAAGTCCAAATTTATTTCTAAAAAATTAAAATAAATTTTCCTCTATTAAATAAATTCTAGAATTTTCGTAAACTCTTGGACAAATTCTTAAAAATGTTTTGGAAATTACCAAAAGCCTATTTTAGGGAATCATTTTGAGACTTTACAGAAATTCTAGAATTTTTCTAGAATTTATTTTATAGGGAAATTTATTTTCCTCTAAGACTAAAAGATCTTTTGGGTAGCAAGTATTCACGAAAAATGTATTGTTAGTTTTTAGAAGATTAACGGTGCAGACCTCATATTTTTTGGAGTTCGAGAGATTATTTTATGAATTTCCAAAGAGTCTAAAGTATTTTAATTTTCTAGAAAAAAATTTGGACTTTCCAAATTTTCTGAAAATTTTTAAAGGGAAAATTGGTATTTTGACCTCATAATAAATTAGTACTAGTTAAGACAAATCAGTAGGAATTTTTCGTGTATTTTTCTAAGTTCGAAGTTATTTTTAATTAATTTTCAAAGTTTATAAAAATAAAAAAAATAAAAAAATCAGAAAATACAAGAAAAGATGTGACACGTGGCGCACATCCAGCATGCCACGTCATCATTAACGACCATGTTATCATTTTTAACGGAATTGTTGACGGAACAAGGTAAAATGGGACACGGATATAAGTTACAGGTGGTAATCTGGGACAAAAAAGCTTTCAAGTGACAAAGTGAGAATGAGTTACAGTTTTTTGTGATAAATCGATAATTAAGCCTTTCCGAAAGGAAATGCCAAATACACTTTTGGTCTGTGTACTTTCATGATTTTTTTTTTAGTCCTGTATTTTTATTTTTAGTAATTTTGGTCTTATACTTTTTATATGATAGCAATTAAGTTCAAATAGTTTACATCATTTAAATTGTTGACGGAAAATTTGACATGAAAGCATGTCGTTCGCACATGAGTGACATTTTGAATATTTTAGTTCACCTCGATGCTGATTAAGCCCTTACTCGTCATTTAACCTATTCAATTTGATATTGAAACTTTTTATTTTTCCATATTGATTGCGTATAAAGGCAGGTATAAGATTATATAAGGATCTAAATGAAATAAGATGTCTGAAATGTTATTCACCTACAATGTACGTTCAATTTTTCATTATCAATTTAAAAGAGTTAAATAATACTTGAAAAATAATAAAAATTAAAGAAAAGAAGAAAGGGATGGGATGGGTGTTGGAAGGATTTGAAGCGATGTGGAATGGCATGAGTCTTCCATGGGGCATGTCCTAATAGGGTATTTCTTACAATGAGGTGGGTCTCAATATGACATCTCTTACAATGAGGTGGGTCTCAATAGGGCATTTCTCTCTTTTTTTCTTTAATTTTTATTATTTTTTAAGTATTATTTAAAAGACTTAATTACCCTTACTTTTGTTAAGTTAGTTGACATAAATTTGATTGGGTATATATTAAACACAAAATAAAAATTTAGGTATTCAATTGGATCAAATAAAAAGTTCAAATATCAAATTGGGACATAGGTTAAAGTTTAGGTACCAAATTTGAAAAAAATAAATCTTAAATTTTGATGATATTATTGCTTTCAAACTTTCGATATTTCTATAAACACCAAAATTTAATACCTTGGCGCTTGGGAGAAGTAGAAGGGTCGGTTAGTTTTAGCAAAGGGTAAAAAGGGAAACTACATTGGAGGCAAGGAGAGATACTTAAACTGGAGACACAGATCTCAACTCATTTGTCATCGCCACAGGGTCTGCCTCTGTTTCTATCTTTCACTAAATCCAAACCCTAAAGGCCTGTTTGGTATTCTATTCAAAATTTATTTTATTTTTTCAAAAACAAAAAAAATAAGTTTTAGTCAAGAAAATATGTTTGGTATACCATTTTAAAAAACATGCCTTTTTTAAAAAAATGATAAATCATCGTTTTTTTTTTTAACACTTTCTTCTTTCTTAGTTATCATCATTTTTTAAATTTTAAAATTATTTTCAAATTTCATACCAAACACGTTTTCAAATTTTAAAAATTTATTTTTAAAACTCACATTTAAAAAAAAAAGTTTCTTAATTTTTGAAAAACAAAAATTCAAATAGGATACCAAATGGGCCCTGAATTTCTTGTATTCCACGGTCTTTTCTCTAAAGATATTTGTGGAGTTCGGGTCGGGTTTTTTTTTTTTTTTGTTTCTTTTGGAAGTTTCCTCTTATACCTCGTGAAAAAACAATGTACTAGAAGCACAGCTCATCCCTCCCATGCCATATGACTGACATGTTCAAAAGGCCAATGCCCATAGGCCATAGCTAGCTAGTCACATAAATTCATCATACCAACAGCGTAACCTATCTAGCACTAACAAATATTTTGTGAGTGCTAGATTTTTTTTTTCCTGAGTCCTAGCTAGGTTAAAATTTTATTTTTCAATCAATTGTATAACGTGTAACCTAGTTAGCACTCACCAATAATTGCGTTATAACTTATATCCCAATTATTTCTTATAATGGTTATTTTCCTATTTTATTCTTAGTTTGTTGTGCGTAGAAACTAAAAACTCATTAAATGTGTGATGTTAAACCGAAACCCGAGAGTTAAATCTTAAGCTGTTTTGCTGCTTACCAGTCAAATACAAACTTGGTACAAATTTAAATAGTGTATATTTATTGTTCTATTAGAATTTGTCTTTTTTTTTTTTTCAATGATAACTAAATTAAAAATGAGTGGATTGAGTAATTTGTAAATATGAAAATTTAGTGATTTTTTTGTAACTAGCTTTGAAACATTCTGACAAAAAAAAAATAATAATTAAAACATGTTGCAACGGGTCTCTAGCTGCAACAAATTACCTCTCATGTCGTTGGGTGATGTTAGGTATAGTGGATACACCACCTAGCATATCCTAGTGGTGTATCCCTTCCATTCAAATGCTGCCACCTGTCTTTTAAAAAAATTAAAAAAAAAATTTCATAAGCTTTCTCATGCAAAGACAAACGTTTTATCTTCTATATCGATGGTCTTAAAGCCACAACCATCATGGTAAATTTGAACAATAGGCATTCAACCACAACTGCCTGAGTCAATGGGGCCTGGCCCAAAAAAAAAAAGGGATCAATGGGTCATTTTTTGAACAAAAAAAATATGGGGTCATTCTAGAATTTTTCCTTTTATATATCTTTATGGGCCACTATTTTGGGTGATTCTAATTGCGCTTCAGTATGGGCCTAGGCTTTATTTTGGTAATGGTTTATCTTCAGTAGTTGCAGACAATACGTTCTCCGATTTGATTTGAGAGAAAGAGAGAGTCGATGAATCGAAGTGAATCGAAGTGATAGAGTCGAAATCGTTTTTATACGCGTGTTTCACGATCTAGGCAACAAGCTACTGTTTTTTAACATTATATGCCCTTACTGTTATACTAGCTTCCTTGAATCACACAAGGGCTTTCTCTTCATTTAAGCCAACGATTCAGTTTTTTTTTTTTTGCTAGTGACCAGCGATTCAGTTAACGCATCAACAAAGAGAATGAAAAGAAAAAAGATGAGTGAGAGAAAGAAAAGAAATGAGTGAGCCCTTCCACTTTAAATTACTTAATTACCCTCATGTTTTAATTTTATTAATCGGACAAAATGTCATTTTGTGACCATAGAGTCTTTTTTTTTTCCTCATCTAATGAATCATGTCTACTCTAGCTACAATCTCAATGGCTCTAATTAATTAAATAAATTAATAATCTCAATGACTCTAGATGTTGTATTTTATCAAAATTTAATCAAATAAATATGAGGGGGTTTTTTTTAGATACCTAAAATTTGACATGTGTTTCAATGTGGTATTCAAACTTTTTTTTAATTTAATTGAGTACCAAATTAAACTTTTATTTTGTGTATAATAAGAAGCACATTTTATGCCCAAACCCACTTCCCGTCGAACCTGGCCATCACCACAAATTGGACTTGTAGTGCACCCGCCGAAATCCTAGTTGTGTCGTAGGCTGCCCCAACTTAAGAATATCAATGGGAAAAAAATGAAAAAGATACACAATGTAGATAAGTATGGTTGAATAAAATATGGCCATAGTTCAGAGGTCAAAATGAGTCTCGACAAAGTGAAACATATTACACAATTCAAACCATATCCATAATTATGTTGTATCAAATGGACCATTTGATTTTATACTATTTTGTTTTGTAAAGTCAAAACTAACAACAAGCATGTGAGAATATATATATATATATATAACATACATGTTAGATATTTGACTAGAGAACATCAATTGCGCAATACTAATATGACTAATTAATTATAATATGTTTTTAGTGCATTGATACGAGAACAAGGGGGGATGTCTGCAGCCTTATTTTGCCTTCTACTTGCTGGGACACCTCCCAATTCATCATAGGATGAAATTTTAAGAAATTGACAAAATGTGCAATATTAGTCATTTTTTATAAGTTGGACAGGTAAAATAACCAAATTTTTAGTTTGGGAGGCAATTTAACACTCTTATGATAGTGTAGAGGACAAAATGGTTTAATTACTTAAAATCAAATAGGACATAAATTTAATGGTAAATGTGAATTTTTGGCTAATTTGAGCAACATCATTGGCAACTATTTATTTCCGAGCAGCTAGGTATAGAATTTTGATTGCCAAGCAATGTGGCTAGCTTTTGGTTTGATTCTTCCACACACAAGGCGAAGTTTTGGTTCTTGTATTCACATGGTACAAGAACCAAAACTTCGCCTATTCCATCTATACAAGAGAAACCAGTTTAGAAATTTCAGGCTAGATTAATCAAAAAGAGGATCAAAGCACTTCAAAGAGTAAAGAATTTGTGAAGGGAGGTCACACATATACTTAATTTTGATAGAAAAAGAATAATGTGGAGCCATTGACATTTATTTTTTAATTTGGAGCCATTGAGATTGAGTCATAAAATGACATTGTGCCTGGTACTGATAAAATCAGAGATCGAGGGTAATTAAGTAAATAGCAAATAGAGCTAGCTAGACTATACACATAGTGTCATTGTGCCACATTGATAAAATGAAATGTGGGGGAAGTTAAGTCATTTACTGTGATGGTTTCACTGTTATTTATGCGCAGCGCGCATGTGAGTCATGTGACTAAACTCTTTCGAGTAACGAACTCAACTAAATGCGTTCAAGTGTGTGTAAGTGTAACTTTAAGCTCATCAAGAACCGTTGGATCATCATCATGTCTCTTGCTCTGAGTCTAAACTGGAACGCTAATATAATACTGTTTGCCCCTCTCTCTCTCTCTCTCTCTCTCTCTCTCTCTCTCTCTCTCTCTCTCTCTTTTTCTTAGTTCCCGCCCTTTTATATTTCAGCACGCTTCTAGTACTCTAAAATTTTCTCTCCCAATTTTTAAATTTCAGATCTCTCTCCCAAATTTTGAGAAGTCGAAGGCATCTACGGAAGGTAAACAATCACTATTACTTTCCTTTTTCAAGCACTGTTTTGTTTGTTCAATCGTTTAGGTATTTGATAGATTTCTTTAAAGAAAATTTTGTTTGATTTCTTTAAATTGATTAAATGTGCTAGTAATTACAACGAATTTGAATCGCTGCTTTAAATCTCAGTTAGAACTATTATTCTAGCACTTTGATTTTTTCAATTGTTTAGGTATTTGATAGTTTCTTGAAAGAATATATGTCTGATTTTTTTAAAATTAATAAAATGTTCTAGTAATTATAACGATTTTGAATCGCTGCTTTAGATAGAAGTAACTCATGAATGTTTCAATTTTCATAAATTGTTCAAAAAATCAGAGTAACTATCGATGCTTCAATTTTTGTTCGATTTTGATGAACTTCTTTTTCTTATTGTTTATAATCGACGCTTCAATTCTTGTTTGATTTTTTGATCGACGCTTCAATTCTTGTTTGATATTTTTGATCGATGTGCTTCAATTCTCGTTTTTGATCGATGATTCAATTCTTGTTTTATTTTTTGATCGATGCTTCAATCCTTGTTTTATTTTGATCAACTTCAACAACTTAATCGTTTCTTGTTTGATGTTTCTGTGGCAGACATCAATGGCTGAGAAATTGTCAGCTTTAGAGGAGGCTGAGGAGCTTAAATCCATCCTCAGCCTGGAGCATTGCAAAACGGCAGGACATCGCCGACCTCATATCTTTTGAACTCGTCAGGTTGGAACTCCAGCAGAATGGCCATGACACTTCAACGAAATAAGCCAAAAAAAGACAAGCCAAAGAGGAAAAGGCGTGCCGTCATCAACAAGCAATATCCCCTCCCTCTTCCATCACAATCTCGGAAGATTTTGGAGATCTCAGATACTCAATGCTTAAATCAATGAGTAAAATCAACGAATGGACTGTTGTTGCTGCGCTGACTAAGGAGTTAAACGACTAGTGTGTCCTCCTCAGAGCAAAGATACTAAGGAGTAGACGAGTCTCCAAGAAGTTGGCCTTCATTGTTGTGACAGAAAATGGATCGAGTGCCACTGTTCAATCTGTGGCTACTGGGTCAGACTTTCCAACGGTGGATCCAGTTGTCAAATATATTTCTGAATTGACCTGCAACTCAGTTGTAGATATTGAAGGGATTGTGTTCACCCCTGCTGAACAAATAAAAGGCACCACTCAGCAGGTTTTAATTTTTATGGCTTTAAGATGTAGCTCAGTATGATTGTTTCAGTCTTTGTTTAGTTTACTAACTAATTGTTTAATAATTGCAAGTGGAAGTTCATTTGAAAAAATTATTCTGTGTATCTAGGGTCGAGCGCCTACCCTTCACTATTGAAGATGCAACAAGAAATGAATCATGCTTTGAAAAAGCTGTGAAGGTAAATTGAGTTTCTATTAAATTAATGTATTGAAACTTAATCTCTCACCTGGATATTCTCTACTGAATGCTGATGATCACCATTCACTTGGATATTCTATGCTGAATGTTGATGATCCTTAAATTTCTGTATTTATATATCTTCTAGCTGTTGGGATTTAAAGATAAGATTCATTTTCCCTATATGACCTTTTCTATCAAGTTAATATTTGACTATAGTATATACATCTCCTTCCAGGAAAAAATAGAATGAAACAAAATCTATTGAGGTATTTGGTTTTGTGATATTTGTTGGATTGAAACTTGTGTGGCAAGTTTTGGTATCTGCAGGGTGCTTTGTTACTTAGGTTTGTGGTTAGTAAACATTTGATGGTTAATGCTTATGGTTTAAGTGTATTGAGCTATAGCTAGATGATCTATTTTGTTGAATATAAGATATGTGCTTTTTTGGATGTACACAGTGATAGAAAAATCAATCTTGTAACTTAAAGTAATGAAAATTTTTCAATTTATTGGTAATTGATGATGCTCTTATTCAGTTAATAAAAGTACCCACCTAGATACTGTGGTTAATTGATAATGTAGTTTGTATTTTTATTTTTTTTGTGGCCATGGAATGTATTTTGTGTTAAAGTGGTTTATATGTTGCTAATACCAATTTGAATTGGGTGATGTTCTTGACCATTATTTTAAAATTTTAACCCATAAATGTATAAGCCTCTTAAAACCAAAACCCAGATAGTCTTTACTTGCATAATGTTCTCATTTTCTTTGGTCATCTTGTTAGTAAGCTATGCTTCTTGTTGATATTTATTATTTCGTATGCTCCTTGCTTGGCAGTTGGGTAGTCACATCAAATATATGTTTTGAGTTTCTATGTGATATTATTAAAACTCATCTGTCAAGTGTTTTGACTTTTGACTAATATGTGAAAATGCATTGGATGAGAAGTTTAGGAACCAACCCAAGAAGAGCAAGGGAAAACAACTCGCTCACGTTAATCCAAACACTTGCTTGAAGCATAGGGTTGTCGATCTGCAAACCCTAGTAAATCATGTCATTTTCAAAATAATGTTTGAGTTAGCAGGGGTGAGTATCTCTCAACTTGCTTCCTTATTTTAATTATTTTATGAGTACCATATCTTCTACTCTATTATTGGGCTGTTAGAAGTACATATACTAGTTGTCTATTGCTATCTTCTACTAAATGATTTACTATTCTTGGTGTATATGAGATCTTTGGGATTCATACAAATCTACCCACCGGAGCTGAATGATGCTGGATCTTATAAAGGTGGAGTTGCGGTTTTTAGGCTATTTTGGCGAAACTGCAGCGCTGGCCCAATCACCCCAGCTTCACAAGAAGATGGCGATTCTGGCAAGTTTTCAACGTGTCTTTGTTATCCAAGAAGCTTTTAGAGCAAAGGCTTCAAATACTCATCGACACTTGTGCAAATTCACTGGTTTGGACGCCGAGATGGAACTCGATGAGCATTACTCGGAGGTGTGTTAATTGATTCTTTGTCCAAAAATTTTGAGATATAGGCAGAGATGATATATTAGAAAGTTTCCTTGGCATCCAGATATCGTATTTGAACATATATTGTGTTTGTTTATGTGCACGTGATTGACCTTGTGGAAGGTCTATTCATACAAATTTTCGATGGTCTGAAAAAGAATTGTAAGAAGGAATTAGAGGCTGTGGGGTCTCAATACCCATTAAGTCCACTGAAGGTTAGAATTCTTTCATAATTAGTAATTTGATTCATATGCATGTAGTTGTTTGCCATACTTTGTGAATTGACTCTTGTTGCTATCTTTGTTTGCAATATTTGCCAATGTAGCAAACTCCGAGATTGACATTTAAGCAAAGAGTCCAAATGTTCAAGGTTAGAATGAATATTATTTTAAATAAAAATTTGGACCAAAAGTTTGAGTCTCTTGTCATTGTAAATATAGGATGTTGGCATGGATATTGATCCTATGAGCGATTTAAGTATTGAGGCCAAGAGAAAACTCGGACAACTAGTTTTGGAAAGGTATTTGTATTCTTTTATATATGTTGTCGAAGTTTGTTGTTATTTAGTTGGAGCAGTAGCTTTTATTGTTTGAAATAGATTTTCACTTGGATTTATAATATAGGTGGGTATTGGAAGAAATGTATATAGGTTGTTATCACCACCTTAGCTAGCTTAGGGGTAGGGTTGTGATTAACCACCTTCATATTCTTCTTGTTAGCTGTAGTTCCTTAATTTAAGGCTACAACATGTTCTCTTGTAATTAGTTCCAATGCCTAAATTTAAGGCTTCTAGTTAGGAGAGATTAGTAGTGATGAACTCTGTACATTGTCCATTGGTTCTTAGCCAGTTAGGATGGTTCTTAGTTAATGTCGTTTCCTCCTATATAACTCTGCTTCATGTACAATGTGTACCATGATGAAATACACATTATCAAATTCAACATGATATTAGAGCAGGATCTTTAACCAGCCTGACTCTTCATATTTGATTTTCATCCTTTATTTTTCCTTCGTAAAATGGCAGAAGACAATCCATTCAGTTCAGAGGTAGAAAGTTCTTCTGTTCAGTTTCCTTCAAATCTTCATGAGATTTAAGTAAACCCAAATCAACGTTTAGATTTGGTGTTATTGAACAAATTCAACTATCTCCCCTGGTCGAGACCCGTTGCACTTGCTTTTGGTGGAAAATCAAAGCTTAGATTCATCAATGGAAGAAACAAAGATTCTGATGTCTCTTCCCCCAATTATGAGGCTTGGCTGTGCAAAGACCAATTGGTCATGTCATGGCTTCTCAACTCTATGGAACCAAAAATTGCTGAAATTTTCAGCTATTCTGAGTCATCTCATCATCTTTGGAAGGCTATTAAGGATATGTACGGCAACCAAAACAATGCAGCTCGAGTGTTTCAACTCAAGAAAGACCTTGCAAGCATACAACAAGGAGATCTTACGTTTGTTCAACATCTTGGAAATTTGAAGACAAATTGGAATGAGCTCGACATGTATTGACCTCACACCACTGATGCCATCATATTATTGAAAAAAGGTGAAGAAGACAAGGTATTTCAACTATTGACAAGCTTAGGGACTGAATATGAGGATCTTAGAAGCCACCTCTTGATAAGTCTTGAGCTACCCTCGTTTTGACAGTATGTAGCGTCGTTCAACGTGAAGAAGTGCGTAGAAAGGTGATGAATGTAGGAATCAATGCTAGTGGTTCAGAAGGTAGGGCTTTTGCTGTAAACAAAAGAGAACCTACTGATAAGGTATACAAAGGCAAAAGACCAGACCTTAAATGTTCACACTATGAAAGCATTGGACGTGAAGGTATCGGTCACACGAGAGATAGGTGCTGGATATTACATCCAGAACTGAAGCCTAAGTTTGACAAAGAGCAGAAAAATAAAGGGATCAAAAAAGCAACACGCAGAAGAATTTTTATCACTCTGCTCCTAAAGCAAATCTCAACAATTCTCATATCTGAAGGTATGATGAATTTTGCATCAAATCCAACCATGCTCATCAATGAATTTGCAGCTTATCTTCAACAAAAAAAGGGGAGTTCTGAGGGCGACGAGCTAACTGATGGAAATACAATGGCCTTTCTTGGAAAATCTGCTGGTTTTTTAACAGATTCAAACATGGCTATATCAGAAGATATACTAGGTATCGTTTGTGCCATTTCAACTGCTCTTAATGTCAATAGTTCCCATGATTTTTGGATAACAGATTCCGGTGCTTCAGATCACATGACAAACAACTCTTTTATCCTACATGATTTTGAAAAATTATCAAAACCATCATATGTTTTGGTTGCAAATGGAAAAAGTGCTCCTATTCTTGAAAAAAGAAAAATATATCTCTTCTCTGAAAGTGTTGAGTCTTCTGTTTTGTTTGTTCATTTGTTTCCATTCCAACTTCTATCTGTTGGAAGGATAATAAATTCTTTGGATTGTCTAGCGATATTCTCTCCTCATAACATTGTATTTCGGGATTGAGTCTCCAAGAAGACGATTGGTGAGGGTTTTTTCCTAAATGGCCTGCACTACATGTCAAAGAAATAAGTTTTTTTCAAGTGTCTTCTAATTGGTTCAGACTCAATTCAAGAACAGCTTTTGTGGCATAAACGCCTAGCTCATCCTTTTGCTCATGTTTTGTCAACTCTATTTCCTAATTTTTGTAAAATCTCACATGATTGTGAGACATGTCATAGTCAAAATTTACTGGACTTCCTTTTCAAACTTCTCAGTCTATAACTACTAAGATATTTAAAATGGTCCATTCGGATGTCTGGGGACCAGCCCCCTTAGAGTCATTTGATGGTTATCGATTCTATGTCACTTTTGTGGATGACTTCTCTAGAACCACTTGGTTTTATCTCCTGAAATTTAAGAATAAAGTCTTTAATGTTTTCAAAGATTTTCATAATCTTGTTGTCAATCAATTCTCTTCTAAGATTTGCATCCTAAGATCGGACAATGGCACTCAATATATATCCAAAATCATGACTAACTATCTTAGTTCATATGAAATTATTCATCAAACCAGTTGTGTAGGAACATCACAACAAAATGGTGTTGCAGAACGAAAAAATAGATATCTACTTAAGAAAGCTAGGGCCTTGATGTTTCAAACAAAGGTTCCTAATTGGTTTTGGTCCCAAGGAATTCTTACTGCAGCATACATAATAAATAGGTTACCTAGCAGTGTGTTGAACCTTAAATCTCCATTTGAAGTATTGAAGAGTCGAAAGATTGATATAGCTCATCTCAGGTTATTTAGATGTACATGCTATGTAAATGTTCAGTCAAACCATAGAGACAAATTGAACCCCCGAGCAATTAAATGTGTGTGTTTTGGGCACTTATCTACACAAAAAGGTTGCAAGTGTTACAATCCAAATACCAGAAAAATGATGATTTCACGAGATGTGCGATTTGATGAATCTAACTCTTTCTTTATTAAGTCATCAGATAATGTATTTCAGAGGGAGAATTTCCTTGAATCCTTTCCCACACCAATTCTAGTTAGAGTTGTTGAAGACATCTCAAGCTTTGAACCTTCTGATAAATCTCTTGAAGACATTGCAAACATCTCAAGCTTTGAACATACTGTCAGGCCACTTGAAGACATTGCAGATGTACCAGAAAACCTCATTCTTCCAGATCAGCAACAATGCAGGACTACGTGACTTATGCATCAAGATACTCTCTCCGTCAATTTGTCAACTACAATAAGCTCTCTGCTCCACATAGCTCATTCCTCAGTCAGATATTAAGAGAGGTCGAACCAAGAAACTTTGAGGAGGCTAGCCATTCATCAGTGTGGAAGAAATCTATGCATGATGAACTTCAAGCACTGGACGAAAATCGAACCTGGAGCATTGTCAAACTTCCCAAAGGTTACAAGGTAATGGAGAATAGATGGATTTACAAGGTTAAGTTCAACTTTGATGGGTCAATTGAACGACATAAGGCAAGATTAGTGGCTCATGAATTCACTCAAACTTTTGGCATAGATTATAAGGAGACCTTTGCTCTAATTGTTAAGATGAACACAGTTCGAGTCTTTTTGTCCGTTGCTGTAAATCATGGTTGGTCTCTTTATCAAATGGATGTTAAAAATGTATTTTTATATGAAGATCTAGAGGAAGAGGTATATATGAGGATACCCCCTGGACATCTACGAGAAAGTGAGCCTGGTATGGTCTGCAAACTCCACAAAGCCTTATATGGCTTGAAGCAATATCCTTGTATTTGGTAGTCGAAATTGAGCTCGGTCCTTTTAACATCTGGTTTTAAGCACAGTCATGCTGATTCCTCATTATTTTTTCACAGTGGTGAAGCTGGTAAGTTAGTGGGTCTTGTGTACGTAGATGATCTTATCATCACAGGAGACAATATGGAAGAGATCAACTCTCTTAAGTCAGCTTTGCACCAACAGTTTGCCATTAAAGACCTTGGACCATTGAAGTACTTCCTTGGGATTGAAATGGCTATTTCCTCCAAAGGTCTTTTCTTGAATCAACAAAAATATGTTCATGATCTTTTTGATGAGGCATATATGAAGGATAGCAAGCCTGCTCACACACCTCTTGATAGCAAACTTACGATGGATGTCAAAGGAGACTCTCACGGATGTTAGTTATTATCAACATCTTGTTGGCAAGCTTACATATCTCACCATCACAAGACCATATATCACCTACGCAGTAAGTTTGGTCAGTCAATTCATGCATTCTCCAACTACTCACCACTTCCAGGTTGTCAAAAGAATCTTACGATACTTGAAGGGGTCAATTGGTCGAGTAATAATTATGAAGAACAATGGACATTTCAAAATTTGGGGTACATTGATGCAGACTGGGCATGCAATGCTCTGAATCAAAAATCCACAACTGGTTATTGCATCCTCGTTGGAGGCAATTTGGTTACCTGGAAAAGCAAGAAACAAATCGTCATTGCTCGGTCTAGCGTAGAGGCTGAGTATCGAGCTATGGCATCCACAGCTTGTGAGCTCATATGGTTGAAGGTCTTAATGTGTGAATTAAGTGTTGAATGCAACGAGCCAATACATCTGCATTGTGATAACCAGGCTGCCATAAACATTGCTGCTAATCCCGTGTTCCACGAACGAACAAAGCATATTGAGGTTGATTGTCATTTTGTTCGACATCAAGTTTAATCCAAGGTAATCAAGATAGTGTACACTCGTAGTCATGATCAACTCGCAGACATTTTTATTAAAGCTCTTGCATCAACTCAGTTTCAACGACTATTATTCAAGCTTGGCTCAATAAATCTCCTTGATCCAGCTTGAAGGGGAGTATTGGAAGAAACGTATTTAGGTTGTTATCACCACCTTAGCTAGCTTAGGGGTAGGGTTGTGATTAACCACCTTCATACTCTTCCTGTTAGCTGTAGTTCCTTAATTTAATGCTACAACATGTTCTCTTGTAATTAGTTCCATGGCCTAAATTTAAGGCTTCTAGTTAGGAGAGATTAGTGGTGATGAACTATGTACATTGTCTATTGGTTCTTAGCCAGTTAGGATGGTTCTTAGTTAGTGTCGTTTCCTCTTATATAACTCTGCTTAATGTACAATGTTTACCATGATGAAATACACATTATCAAATTCAACAGTGGGACACTGAGTTCTTCATATTGGACCACTTTCCTTTGACTATCATGTCATTTTACGTAATGCCTGATGAAAACAGTTAGAATAGTCAATCATTTGATGTTTACATTCAAGGTAAATTATCATTGGTTCTATTTGTATATGTATATGCATTGGATATAATATAAATCTTATTGTGTATTACTCTGCATCCTTGATCAAGTTAGGAGATTATTACTGGAGGATAGCAGATTAACCAAAGAGAAATGCTGGAGCAACGGGCACAAGCATATGGTGTGGATTTGAGCGCGATGGGACCATATGTGGACTCCTTTAGGTATCGTATTCATATATAGTTTTTAATCATGAGCATGAATTTTATTCAAATTATAGGAAGAGGCCCAAATCAGTACCATTAACATTTATGTTCTCTGTAATTTGCTTCTTAATTCAATGCAATGTAATTAATTATGATGGATGGGTTTTATAACAGATACGGTGTACGATCACATAAAAAATACATTTATAGCATAATGGCTAATTCTACAAAGCAGGAGTAAACGCCTTTTATACATAGCAGGAGTACACCATTTCTACAATACATATAAATTTTTTAAGTCACGATTTCAACAATACATATAAATTGTTTAAGTCATGATTTTTAGAGTATTCCCTAACAAAAATAGTTTTAAAACGTTTTGTAGTATGATCCCTAAAGGGAATACTCTAAAAATCGTGACTTAAAAAATTTATATGTATTGTTGAAATCGTGACTTAAAAAAAATTTATATGTATTGTATGTCACGCCCCGAAACCCAGGTACGTAACAGAGGCACCTATCTTGAGAATACCTGAGACTACAACAACCAATCCCCCGGTGTTATAATCCCAAATATCCACAAAATGGGTTAAGCCTTTTGGTTTAGTAAAAATGGGTTGGATCAGAGTGCTTGAGTTTGCAGCGGAAAGTTTATTCAGAAATAATTAATTGATAATTAAACCAACCCTCGGAGCTACTATTGTTTAGAGTAACTTCAAAGAAACTGTTTATATAGACTCGATAATTCAAAAGTAGACAACCCAAGGACTCAGTGTATATACAAGATATGACCAAGGGTATATAAAGATAGTAAAAGGACACCAAGGACCTGCCCAAGGAAATATACTGACTAAACAGGGACACAGGAGTTGACAAGCTCGAGACCGCACCACCACCCCCTTAATCGAGGCCGTCAAAGTCCACACGCGCAGCACCTGAGAGGGAGAAAAACAACAATGTAGGGGTGAGCATCACATACGTTCATTGCTCCCCCTCAGGGAACTCCTTGCTAGGTTTGAAAAATAGTTTAAAATAATTTAAAAATCAAATGCACAACACAAACCAGTTGTCAAGCTTTGTAAAACGAGTAGCATGCTCATACAATTTTCAAAATACAGTTTTCCGGGCCCAAGTTCAGAATCATACCTGTTGACCAGCCGTTAGGGCTAACTACCCTCTCACAAAAACATAACAAAGTCCTGCAGTCATTTGACCGGGACAGGGTAGCGAAAGAGGCCATTTCATGGTTATACCGCCTAGACTGGCCTCCCAAGAAGGACAATCGACCAGTCCGTCCGTACAACCCCTCATGAGGTTTTGGGGATCGAAACCTAGGGTCTACCGTAAGGGACCTTTCACTCTCAAGTCAAACACAACAACAATCTCACGAGAATATTCATAACAGTCATCATTCTCATCATCATAAAACCAAGCAGATATGCCAATCAAAAACATGCATCTTTATCACACAGTATTTATTATATAGTACATGCAGGAAATCCACTAGTCAGAGTGTGTTGTCCCCCTAC